>WURT03630505.1:0-20199 GCA_009936505.3 Holothuria glaberrima | reverse complement strand
TATATATATATATAATATTAGCATTTAATATCTCTTGACTGTTTTTGATTTTCAGTACGATGGTTAAGCCCTGTCAGTGGTTGGTATCTTCAGAATCTCAAGTCTGGGCGATGGGAGGTAAGAATCTTACTTTCATTTCTCGTTAAATTACATCACCTACACCTTTCCTTGGTTATGTCTGTATCTTTAAAATAGAAGATTTAAAGATGGTGCATGTAAAAGCATGGTAGTCTGTCATTATTATTAACAAAATTTAATGATCTAATTCTAATCATTGAAAAGGATTTTTAAAATATCAGATTGCAGCTTACAAAAGATTATGAAACTAACACCATTTACTTCATCACTGTTCTAAAACCCAGCCGACGAAATTAGTTTCCTCATAACAGAGAGCTAATGTACTGTGAATTGGAACGTGTCATGTCTATCATTTATATACTGATTCTGTCAATGCGGAAATATTATAAATTTAATCGAACTCCCCCAAAGAATGAAATGTGGGCCTATACATTCAATTTATCAACCGGTCTCGTATATACACGCGGGTAAGAATTATTATCTAAGGGAACTGCTCTCATTCATAAGCGTTGTCGAGGAAAGGTGAGGGGGTCATATAAATCGATTGTTTTAAACAAGGGTTGTACCGCACTGTTTTGTCTGTTTGTCGGCTTTGATTTGGTGTCATGCAGTTGTTGTAGACAGTAATAATAGTTCCCGGATATACACACCGTGTAGTTAAGACACCCCCTCACTCCCTATGTCCACTCATACAGCCTGGGATAAATTTATTAAAAAATATACGATAAGAAACATCAAACTATTAACACTTTGATTTTGTTTCAATGAAAAAACATTTTTTATCCAAAATTAATATTGAAGTTATTGCAGAGTGATATAATGTTTTGAGTTTTAGTTGTGGCGTTTGTCAGAATATACCTGCAGTTATTAAACTTCGTATTACATTTATAATTCCTCAAAAATAATGAGGGTTTCAAATTAATTTTCTAACAAAGAGAAAATTTGTTTCCCCTTAAGAACCAAAACATAACTTAGAAAAAATGTTACGAATATTCAACGGTGAATGGAGAAAGGTGGGAGTTGGACAACCAAAGCAAATAATTTATAACTTAAAATCCGGAATTCCAATGAAAATGCCAGCTCTTTACTTCCCGGGTTTATTCTGTACAATCCACATTGGGCTACCTCTTGTAGTAGCTCTAAATGTTAACTACTATTCACCAATACAGCTGTATACAGGCTCATGTATCTTGGCTAACAAACGTTCATTTTATGAAATCATTTCCTTTGTAAACAAAGCACAGTCTCATGTATAAAAGCGCCTTTGTATTTATATAGTTTATGTCACATTACAGACATGTTTGTTTACTGAGATCGGATTTTTTTTTGTCAAACAGATTAAAGTGTCTCCGTCCGGGGAATTCTCGTGCAATGCGATTGCGTTATACTTAGGTGGCATGTAAGAAAGTAAATTTTTGTTGAAATTCCTTGCTGATGTTGATTGAAAGGAATCTATGCAAAGACAAAGTGTGTCGGCAAGTGTGTATGTGTTTGCTTAAGTGTGTGAATTTTCTCCAGTAACAGTTCTTCATAATTATGAAAGGTTCAAAACATTCTAGCTGATCTAAACAATGCAAATGTCATTCTGAGTTGTTTAGGTTGAGGTCAAAGGTACTGTTTCCTAAAGGTCGAGATAGAAAAGGTTAACTAATTAAGCAGACTAGCACTGTAAAGGAAGAGTGTGTTGAAGCGCCTTTGATATGTATAAATGTTACCGTTTTGAAGAGAATCAAGGTTGAGTATGCAAGGTCATAACCAGTAACTTCAGGGTCGATCCAGCCTTGGCAAAATCTCAGCTGTAAAGGTGGGGGGGGGGGTAGTACAGTGCACAGTGGTTAACCAGAGATAGTTGGCCGAAGGTTTATCCTGTCTTGGTAACCAAATACCGTCCTGGGGGAGGTTCTGAACTGTAAAACTCGTTGCCCCACATGGGCAAAATTTTACCCAGCCATCGGTTCCTTATGTCTCCACCCCCTCCCATGGGTTGAGAGTACCCAACTTAGTTGTTTAACGGTTTTACTTATCAATGGGTAAAATATTTGCCAAACCACTTTATCCAACCAATCTGGCAAAAGAGTTTGCTCAACTATTTGGTCGAAATAGTCCCCAACTTTTGGGAGCTCATTAAACCAACAAAGCTGGGTAATTTATTACATTATATGGAAGGAAGCATACAGAACTAAGTAACCTGTTTATTTTATCAGAAAAGGTCAACGTTTTATATTTCTCGTTCAAATCGGCTGTTACTTTCCTTTGGCTCGTGAATAATCGGTCATAGAAAGGTTTTCAAATTTAGAACGTGTTCGAACCTTTAACCATCAAGGCTTGACTTAGTCCTGTTGTGCTAATAACGTACAGTAGGCTACACAGTCGGGGCGTAATGTTGCATGTAATCAGGGGCGCAAATATCTGTTTGAGGTGGGAGGGGGGGGGGGGCAAAATGCATATGATGTACGCGTGAAGATGAAACTGTTCATGCGTAGAGTGCACCACGAGCACGAAGCCCAAAAAGGTGGGGTCCGGGGACCCGCCTTAGGGCCCCTTGTGGGGTCCATGGGCAAAGCCCCTTTGGGGGTCCAGGGGGAAAGCCCAGGAATCTCCTGGGCTTTAGTATTTCAGATGCCTCAGGAAATTTTTTTGAACGGAAATTTTCCATTGAAATGCTCCTGGGTTTTAGTACATTTAGCAGGGGTAGCGGGACTGATAGCGTTCTTTAGGTTTTGAATCGTGCATTTGAAAAGCGCGCGAAAATTTTTGGGTATGCTTACACAAAAACATATGTAATCATTAAGAACAAAAAGAAAAAAAAAATAAAAACTTTAGGGGCTGTAGGCCTATCCTATTGGGAATAACACAGATTGTGTCGAAACCATCTGGACTACCCTATGAAATAGCCAAACTTTCCTCCGTGAGTCGCTCACCAACTTACCCTGGCACAGCGCATGACACACACTGGAGAACAGCAACTAGGTTTTGTGATATGGGATGAAATTTAAAACCTTTACATAACCTGTGTACTCTGCCTACATGTTACTTTGTAAGGTTGACAGGACTTAATGCTGTCTAGCTATGTGGAATGGAACTATTGAAGAAACTAGGGTGACTCTAAAGCGCGCCGAAAATTTTGAGTTCTTATTAGAGAAATTGTCCTCTTGGGAGGAAAAACAGGTAAACCGTCGGGGAAACTAGTCGTCTTCGGAAACTGCATGCTTTATCGTATCGACTAAGACTCCCAAGACGAAACTAAAAATTAGTGGGGGGAGGCAAATGACGGTTTCTCTCCCTCACTTTTTCACTTGGTGGCCACTGCCCCCTTGCCCCGGGATTTGCGCCCCTGCATGCAATGGGTCAATCAATCTTTCAAAGTGGTATAACTGGATGCAGTAATCCCCCCTCAAGAAAAAGAAAAAAAAGGAAAAAAGAAAAAGAGAACTCTGTTGAAAATGTTCCTGATTTATTGTGGTGGTTATTCTCCCCTTAAATTACATGCTGTAAAGGTGCTAAGCAATGATGAAATATTAGCAATCACACTGCCTGGCTTTAGAAATAAAATATTTTGGAGCTACATACTAATAGAATGATTTTGGAATTACGTGCTTAGAAAACTACTAATGATGCATGGTTACATCTAGAGGTCTCCAGTAAGTGTACCATGGGGCTGAGGGCTTCGACTTTAGGGAGGAAGTAACTGTATAATGGAATAAGCTTGTGATTGGTTGAAAGTGACATGCCATAAATAAATGACCAATCACAGCAGATACCAGAAACTAGACAGACTAGGTGCTGTCCAATTTAATGCATACGATATTTCACCATTATTCTGCAATTTAATAATCAAAAAAATTGAGGACCTCGTGCTAATAAGCCTAAAATATATACTTCATTACATCCCCTCTGGATGTTTATAATATTGAAAATACAGTATTTTACCCCTTTAAATACGCATGTGAGTATAGAACATGAAATGTAAAGTCAAACATTAAATTCTATTACAAAAGCAGGGTGGTGTGAGGCAACACCGGGAGGTAGTTGAGGATGGGTCGAACTCAAAGCTCAGCTCATCCTGAAAGTTTATCCATTCATCATTAAAAATACTTGCCTGGCTGTCATTGTGAAATATGCGAAATACTCTGTTATCTTGATACGTCTGACAAAGTAAAATTACCTATGCCAATAACATCGTTGATTGTAAATGACAATCTGTACCACAAAGCACATACTACCAGATCATAAATGACCATTCTGATGTTGAATATTATCAAAAGGCTAGAAGTCAGTGGACAACACTATCATCATACTTGTAAAATATTGTTATTCAAATATCAGTGAATAGTAGGGATATTCAAAGATTATTAAAGTATCATATTGTACGAGTACACTTAATTTTCTAAGTTGTGGAGTCGCATTCAACATTCCTAAAATTTCATTCATTGATTTTAACTAACATTTCATGCATGTAAAATGAAAAAAAAAAATCTCTTCTGAATTTGTATACAGATATCAGAATTCATTTTTGTAGACCCAATTATGTGGAGTATCTGGGCAATGGCACAACTCCTTGCAGTGGCAAAATTTCAAAACCCATTGGCGCCGCTACCAACTTTCCGTCACACATAAAAAGGGGAAAGAGAAACTACACGGTTGCGCCCCTTGTGATACACGGTCAAGACAAATTTCGCAAATTAGACCAAATACATGCTAGCTCGTACCTGCATTTCATGACAGCCTACTGAGAGAAATTACCGGGAGCAAAATTTGGTAAAAAACTTTTGAGGATATCTCCGCAAACTTGGAGGTGGCTAAACCCCAAGAGAGCATAAAATTACGTAGAGCCTGAAGGAGACTTCCTCTCTGATTGGAAAGCGCTTAATGCAACAAACAAACACCGCAAAAACGTATTTCCGAACATGATTGGGTCTATGATTACAGCACGTATGAATTGTAAAGCTACTTATGCCAACGTACCTATTCATTCACTGCTTTGAGTGCAACAGTAAACAAACTTTCTAATTGGTTGAAAGTTGACACGCCTTCGCTCACACCTACAGAATGGAATGTACAGTATTTGCGAATTCTGCATAATGAGCTAACTCTCTGGGCATTGTTATGGAGTATTACGTACAATAGACCCGAACATACAGGTGAATAAATCAATGTACTAAATTTGAGCTTGTATTTGTATAATAAACTGATTATGTCAGTTAGCATAAGCAATGCAGTACCTTCTCTCCAAATGATGTAACCTAGGTCTATATGGCGCTGGCTAAAAGGTTTAATTTTCGGTTTCAGACGATTCTTTTTGTAGGAAACACTTGTCATGTAGGAAAATTATCAGCATATTAAACATGTAAAGGGGGGGGGGGGTTGGTTAAACATAATGCCTAACTTTGGGCCTAGCCTAGACAGAGGCCAAAGTTAGGCGGCATGTTCCCTCTCCAAATCGCACCCACGGGATGACGAAATTTAGTTTTATTCTTCACCCGAACAAAGACAATGATATCGTTTTTAACCATCGTTCGAGAATTGCCTCTGTAGTTTTTGTCAGATATCTGGCTGAGTTTGCATTTTTCGTCGAATTCAAGTAAATTATGCTTCAAGAATCGGAGTACACTATCATGGTACATTAGTCGATGTGGCACGAATTATGCAGCCGAGCGCAGGAGAATAACGACATGGTCATGTCTTTGGCGCAAAGGTCTTCTTCAATTTAACCTATTTCAGGCAAAATACTTGCTGTAATATAGTGTTATTACTGCCCCCAGGATAAATCTTCCAGGACACACGGACAGTTTCTCCTTTCACATCCCATGTACCCTGCGGATTTGGTAAACTTTATTACCAGTAATCAGGTTAATAACTTACCCATGTTGGGCACTTGCTTATTGTGCAAAACCTTTTTTGTCCAAGTTTTCAGGTTTTAGAGTTTAATAGGAGGACTTCGCATTTTATGCAAATAGGAAGGTTTCGCATTTATGCAATGCCGCCTACAGATAAATATTGGTGTTGTCTTTGGCAAAGCCTTCTACAGATTATATTCATTGTCATTTTCACATCTTCGGGAAGGGGTCGGGGAAGAGTGGGGAGAGAGCTTTTTTAACGAACGGGGTGACGCATCTGTTATTATAGAGAAGTTTTTGTATTTGTAAGATGGCGTAGATAAATAATGGTGCTGTTTTTGCGGAAGCAAATTGAACTACTTACCTGTTTTAAAATTCTCACTTAAGTGCATTTTTAAAGGAGGGGTGATGTCCAATGTCCTTCCTTTTGTGAAATTTTTGCCTTGGTAAGGGTGCTTGAGTACAAGCTGGTACCAACTATAAAAAAGCTATGAACTGATTAAATTTTTGGAGAATGTGACTTTTGGGGATTTTTTTTCGGCTTTGACATAACACGGTGTCATGCCACACTGGTACTCGGTGCGGACCTTCCCCTCTTAGTAAGCTACTTGGTGTGTAACATCGTGACCGACATCCCGCTCCCCAGGACAATTCCGGTTCGGATGATCTCGATAATTCCCAACCCTGGACAATTTCAACATGGACAATTCCAGCCCATGACATTTATCCCTCAGACACCTTAACCGGGAAAAAATAAATGAAATCGATCTGGGGAGCAATTATTCGGGGGAGCAGAGATGTCGAGAAACCTTAAATTAAATCGAACTTCTATATCTTGTCAAAAAAGTCTTACAAGACTGGAGGAAATTGCACTGTCAACAACTCAAAAAAATCATCTATTCTTGAACAGAGACGTAGTCAGCTCGCGCTTTTCTCCGCAAGTCAAGTCAAATGCTGCTATTTTAGCGACTCGAGTCAAGTCATCGACTCGAGTCTCTATGTTATTTCAATAGGGGAAATTCTCAAGAAATTTACAAGTCACCTACAGTCATGGGGTTGTGACTCGAGTCGCGACTTGATTACATGTCTGCTCTTGAACATTATTACGACTTTATGCTTCAGAAAGTAAGTTTCTAAGAAGAATAGTCAATTTATGAATTTATTCAGTCAATTCACCTTTTTATGAGAAAACAGGACAAAAAGATATCTCACAAGCCTATTAATTTTAACATGTAGTTAAAAATAATCATATGATATTCTATTTATGCATGTTGTGGCACAGCGTGAGAAACAATATTATTTTTTTTTTAACGTGCGTGCTTCAGTCGTGATGTTAACATAATGCAGGCGGAAGGAGTCCATTCGTCAGTGCGAGTTACCCGCAATATAATTTTTGTTGTTGTTGTTGTTGTCGTTGTTGTTGTTGTTGTTGTAGATTTACAGAGAAACAAACTAAAGACATGCATAGCGAAAACGGAAAAAGTGCCGTCAACTTGTTTACAGAAATGCAAAACTATTTTCTCCGTAACCTTTCTAATTTCTTTATTTTTTTTTGTTGTGTAATTTTACAACAGTCTGTAGATATTTTTACAGTGCGCTTAAGAGCTCATTTGCGGCAGGGGTCTGGGAATCTTCCCGGGATAATTTTGGATAAAGGGCGCCTTTATACGCCCTTTCCGGGGTCTAAAGGGCCTAAGCAACATAATTATTACAGAGGAAGTATTAGCATTTCAGTATTTTCCAAGTGAGCCTGTTTTTCATTTTGGATTTAGATTGGGGGGGGGGGGCAGGGGGTCTCCCTACCTAAACTACATTAGTGTCTAGTTGCAGCTCCCTACCTGAGCTCTGTAATCTATAAAGTACATTGAACCAGCCGAGTACTGAAACTTGAATGGATTTATCCTTTCCTTTCACAAAAAATGCCCCTTTTGAAGGTTATCCATCAGACAAGGATTTTAGTTTTAAGGTAGTCTACCGAAAAATCATTACATAGTGACACAATAGCCTTGTTATAAAGAGGTATAATAGGGCTACTGACGCTGTGCTTTGATTTCCTGTTATGAAATAAGGAGCAACGAGTAACTGTCATACATTTACTACAGCCTGCTTAACTTGTTGACTTGAGACGGTAGGTATAACGCCTGATTGTGACGTGACAAGATAAAAAGTATAAAAAAATGAAAATAACTCAGACTTTATTTGGGAGATGATGAGTTATGCTGATTACTATTTTTGCTTATTGATCACATGACTGTTTATTGGATGTAAGACTGGAACGTATCGTTGATTAACTTGACCTTGTATTCTATTTATAGCATGACGAATACGGAGAAGATGGAGAGATGACAGACAGAGACTACCAGATTGAGGTAAGATCAACTGAGTGGGCTATCTTTGTACTCTCTGTTTATTATAACACCCAGGATGAAGATCAGGTTTAATTTTACACTCCTTAAGGATGCCTATGTAACAAGGTGCTGCAGTAAAAAATTTAGCCTGGTGGCTTACAACTGGATTGTTGAGTTAGTTCGTTAGATGAGGTTATACGGCCCAGTTTCTAACCAATTGGTTTAAGTCGAGCCGGCCACGGCCTTTTTTCCAGTTGTGGCTCACTGGCTTGTTTTCCCTACTCCATTTTTAAAGTCTTTGGTATGATCCGGTCAGAATTCGAACCCTAGACCTCCCGGCTGCAAGTCGGATGCTCTAACCACTTCGCCGTGCAGTCGGTTGTTGAGAGGTCTGGTGGTTGAGAATAAGAAGTGTGTATGTATGTGTGTGTGTGGGGGGGGATCTGTTTGTGTTAAGATTTCTCCTAACAGGGGAAAGTACTTTCCAACAGGACGAGGACTAAATATTTCACACAAAACCCTTTGTATGAAATATGTATGGTCCTTAAAAAAATGTTTCAAGCCAAGGCCAGAGTTTTTGTACAACGCCGTTTGTTTAAAATCTTGCCATCTTTGAATTAGGAGATCCACAGGTGTAAGAAGCTGTTCTCGAGTAGTAGGAGGTTGAGATAGGAACTGAATGATGTCTCGGACTGCCCTCCCGGGGGAAAGGTCTGAAGGGGAAGTAGATCCTTCCGTTTCGAAAATTTCTGAGTATAAGATGGTCCTTACAAGTAATTTGTTG
Source organism: Holothuria glaberrima (assembly GCA_009936505.3). Classification (NCBI taxonomy): domain Eukaryota; kingdom Metazoa; phylum Echinodermata; class Holothuroidea; order Aspidochirotida; family Holothuriidae; genus Holothuria; species Holothuria glaberrima. The sequence goes on along the minus strand of WURT03630505.1, from coordinate 11,152 downwards.
TAAGTTAGTTAGTTAGTCAGTCAGTCAGTCCGTCCGTCCGTCCGTACGTACGTCAGTCAGTCAGTCAGTCAGTCAGTCAGTCAGTCAGTTAGTTAGATGAGGTTTACGGGCCAGTTTCTAACCAAATGGTTTAAGTCGAGCCGGCCACGGCTTTTTTCAGTTGTGGCTCACTGTCTTGTTCTCCCTACTCCATTGTTTATGGTGAGCACCAAGCACAATGGCAGTAGGTTCCATTTTTTGTTGAATTGAGGGGGAGGAATATGCTCCTGCCTGGCATTATTTAACTGGGTGATTATGCTCCCAACCCTCCGCTTCCTACGCCTATCATATCCGAGTTCCTTTAACCAGTAAGGTTACAAAACATCAACAGAATATACCCTTACCCTTGTAGTGGACGATGTTAATCATATAAGCTCAACGTGTAGAAAAAATCAAGATGGAGGTATCATTCGACGAATGGCCAAGGAAGCTACCACACAGGCTGAAAAATGCTTTAGATTCTTGAGCAAAATATTTGTTGTGTAAAGCAAACAAATTTATAAAAGACAATTTAACCATAAAGCTCTTAGGATGCTTGCCTAAAACTTGTGGAAGAAAACAATCGCGTTAAAATGATCTGTTTGTTATTTAAGCGTGGACCCAATTATTTTTCACGTTGGATAAAATTTGGTCTATAGGGAAACATAGCCGACTTCAACCCAATTATTGTGGTGGCTGAGATTAGGAAGTTCAACATTTAGAGCATCCAAGATCATTGGAGCCGAACTCTTAAACAAAACAAAAAAGATTGTTACTTCACCTGTACACATGCCTGCGCCTACTAAATATGATTGCAGAGTCAGGATTTGCACAAAGGAGGCGAAAGGGCAGCAAACTGCGCGGCAGGTCCAACAATCCAAACGTGAACGGTTGGGATGGTGATTATGGAAGGGTGACCAAAAGGGCGGCCAAGAGAGGGTATGGGTAACGTTGAATCGGGGAAGAAGTGACAAAACTTCTCTCAACCAAGGGTACGGTGTGCTCTACAAGCCGTGGAGTATACATATTCCAACGGAATCAAACAAAATTTTCATTTACAGTCTTTTGTTGAAGTTTGGCAGCACTCTTGCTTGTCACACAAATGATCTGACGTAATTAGCCCGATAATAATACTGTAACGGAAGAAAGCAGAACTGAGGGATGTCTGGCCATGGCGCCCTCGAATAACAGGATGAATGAAGGAAATGAAATTGCAACGATAACTAAGAGAATACACAGAACTGCTCATTTACATAACGAAAAGAACTATTTACAGGTGCTGCGTTCCGGAGGAGTTTTTGATTCCTCTGACATTACTTCCATATAAACTTAGAAATGTCCTCATTTCTCTGGACGGGTTATCATAACTCAATAAGACTTATAAAATATGTTAACTTTTTACATGGAATATTACCTTAGGCCTAACTTCACACTTAGTAGTATTCATTCATTACTTAATCTAACTTAGAATAGATGATAGTCACGTAACCGATCGTGAAGTCTAGTTTGGCGTCCATATCTTGTTATTGGTCTACTGGGTGCCACATTCTCAGCAGACGTTGTTACAAGGACCTGTGCGTCTACACCTGTATTTGGTAAGGGAAAAACGTTACTGCTTACATTCCAAACTGGTTTGGTCATATTTACAACGTGTGGGAGTGAGCCTGAAAGAGCCGAATGTGGGGACGGTTTCGTGACTGATGTCCGTGATGGCAAAACCTGTAAAACCTTAGACTTTACTTTTTCTTGACCAACTGAACAGTATGGCTTAAGCCTGTTGTGGTGCACAGTCCGAATGGGTTTCAACGGATTGTGAACATCCCTTATTTGATTAACAACTACAGTATTAGTATCGTTTCTTAAGGGCTTAATTACCATGAAGGGGCCTTCCCATTTGGCCGCCAATTTGTGTTGCTTGTTTCGGGGTAAATCCACCCACGCTAGATCTCCAGAAGAATATTTTACAAATCTTGATCGTTTGTTGCAATTAATTTTCTAAGTCGCCCTTGCTCTGTCGTTTATGTCCCCAACCTCTCTAAAAGCAGCAGCTAACCTTTTGTGAAGGGATATGACATAATCCGCTGGGGATCCTGGGGTCGCTCTGGATACCAAGGGTGTTGTTTTTAGCCAAGCTGAGGGGGGGGGGGGTTCTGGGTTCACGTCCGTGCAGAGGAAAAACGGAGTGAAACCAGTGCTGCTGTGTCGTGAGGAATTGTATGCAAATTCTACATGGGGAAGGAAATTGTCCCACTCTCGATCATTAGACGCCATATACGATAACTGAGAGAATATACAGAACTGTTCATTTACAAAACAAAAAGAACTATTTTCAGGTGCTGCATTCCGGAGTTTTTTATTCCTCTTACAATACTATAGCTCTATGCATGGTTCCTTTGTTACTGTGCCGTTTTTTTTTTTTCTCGTAAACCTTTCTACATCGTCCCTTCTCCCGATTGGCTCTCTTTTCCTAATGAAATGAACTCTATAACATTTCTTCCACGTGACTCAAATACCTTGCTCCAACATTGTGTACTGAATTGATAGGAGTGCATAATATATATATATATATATATATATTAGAAATTGTTATTTACTGATATTAGCAGCCCTACTGTGAATCTTGACTAGCCCATTGAAACAAAATAAACAGTTGTATAAATAGATGCAAGAGATAATTTAAACGTGTTTTTTATGCAACGTCATTTTTACGAGTTTCAGCCGACGTAATTGTTTAGTGCAAAAATTTTGCAGGGATACCCATTTCATAAACTCAGTTGGATTAACAGGGGGACACATCAACATTAGTTCTGTGCTGACAACTGTTTGCAAAACTTTTTAGAATCGTTTTCATGTGAGGTATTTAATCGGCTTGATGCACGGCCGTAAGAAGGATTTTAGGTGTGTAAGGGAGAGGGGCAAATTCCGGCGAATGCAGCTTTGGTGCCGTGGAAGGTCGAAGTGCAGCCTTCCGTCCTGGGGTCTAGGGGGCTGCGTTAGTGTTCTTGTTCGGGTCCAAAGGGTGGAGCCCCCAGAAGCGCTAAAATATCCACGAATAGTTGTAAACATTCGCATGATTAGATGCAGTTCACCTTTTTCAAATAACATTGGATGGGCTCTTAACAAAACTCGAAATAACGATTTGATTTTGTTTCAGTTATAGGGTCCTTCCGTATGACTTACAGCCGGGTGGGACTGACAACGTCGAGGGCTCGGGGAAGGAGGAGAGGAACGTTTATGCTGAACGCTTTCCTCGACTTTAAAATAATAAGTACATAAATTGTCTTATAAGAAGCGAGATCTGAAGAACAAGTTCCCAGAATGAATAAGCGTTAAGCGCGCCCGAAACAATCACATTTTTAGACTTTATAGTGATATGCGTAATAGGACAAAAATATCCTCAATGAGGGAGAGGTTACCCCTTCGCTACGCCACTGTCCCATATCACCGGAAATGGCACTTTTTCGACCCTTACGAGTTGCATCTAAATAGTCTTTGTTGTAAGATGTCAGGAACTATCACAGATCGATGGGATAAAAATTTGCTTTGAAAATTTCTGGGGGAGACGACTTGACCTGTTGACGGTATACTCCCCACCCCCTTCGTACCGATCCATGCGCCCATGACCCGATGCCAGCTGCTTAGTTTAAAAAAATCAAAGTAAGTGTTGCTCTTATATTGTTCTTTTTTGCGTATTCATTTCATAAAAATCTCAAAGTCAAAGCCAGTTACGAAAGAGAAACCGAGCGGGTTGAGGAGCTTTCTTTCAGACAGAAAATTTTTCTTATGTCTCGTGAACATAAATTTACTTCAAAAATTACAATGCGCTGTACCATAATTTAGCTCAACGTCCTTCCTTAAAACTTTTTTTTTTTTTTTTTTTTTTGCGATCTTCTCGTAGAAAAATCTTAGCGTCCAGTACAGTGTTCACATTTATTAGTTTACTCAAATTTTTTAAATTCTACCATGAGGTTCGTCAAATGGATATGCAATCCTCTCATTCAGGCAAGTTGGTTACGGGCGTGGTGGCTGAGGAATGTGGAGGGGAGGGGATTTGCCCCGGATTGCTCCAGTGGCTACTGGCTAAAACTCAGTTGGTCATGGTTAGTATATCTGTTTATTTAACAAGACGCAATAAAAACCATAACGTGACATGTTATCATATTAATTGCAAAATTGTTAATTGAGTTAATTCTGGTTGGGGCTTAAATGACCTGTGGAAGGTGAACCAAGTAAAATGTACATCTGATATTACATTGATCTGTAAGGTAGGGGCAGGAAAATATAATTATTCCTTATTAAGCAACCATCTGTACGTGGATGGGTAGTTTTGAGCTTTCAAATCCTTCAAAAGTAGGGGTCGGAAACATGAAGGTCACAAACGGAAAACAATTAAAACACTTATTTTCACTCTCTCACTTCGATTGTCATTAAAAGCAAACGGAAGTATGAACATAGTTAATTTGCGTATGTTGGATACATTCGTTGTGGTATTTGGTGGTGGTTTACAGTTAAAAGTTTCCAACACAACCGCCTTCAGTTTTCGTGGAACACTTGTGTCAGAAGTTGCGGCTGTAAGAAATTCTGTTAGGGGTTGTGGTGTTTATTTTTGAATATTTAGAAATGTCCCCTACAACTTACAAAAGTCCTCCAGAAACTGTCTCAGACAGTCAGTCATGCGCTCAACTATCTTTTAAATAAATACGAACTTGACAACTCATAACCTCTAGCTGGCAGGAAATCGAAAATTATGTATGCAAAGTCATTGGTATAGAGAAACATGAAATGTTGTTTTGTAAAGTCTAAATTAGTGTTATCTGTTAGCAGTACAGTAATCGTTAAACCAATAACCAGATACAAAGTACGCTTGGGCATTATGATGGTAGCCGCAACATGTGATGTATAGCCTACATGCTCGAAAAAATCGGTACCGGGAATTTCACCCTTCGGCACATGGCCATTACTTGTAAGTTTAAAATGAAATGTGTACCTATTGAAGATAAACAGCATATATTCATGATTCAGTCGCAGAGCTAGGAGGTTGGGTCAGAGGGGGGCAAGTAGGTTTGTATTCAGTAGATAAATAATTCACCGACGGCACTTAGCCAGTACTTCTCAACCTTTTCTTTTGAACTTTTCTACATGGTTGAAAACTTATGCCCATTCGTTCCAGAATTTTTTTTACGAAAACTTTGTCTTTTTCTTAATAGTTTTCTTGTCCATACTATAATGAAGGCAAAAAATTAGTTCCTCTAATGTTGGGTGTAGATTAACTATTTTGAACAAAAAGTCGTTTTGGTTATTGGCTCACTTTGTGAGAGTAAAGATTAAAGATAAAGGGTCCTCGAAAGAGGACTGCAGGTCTTCCAAAAAAAAAGGTTGAACTGTAAAACACTATACGACGCGAATGTAGCCTCATTCCTTTTGACTAACAGCCTCCCGGGATTGATGATACAGAGGGCTTGAGGTAGGAGGGTAGTATGAATTATTCTGATGTTTCCCGGGGCTAAATCATTTTACCCAAATTGTCCTACAGAAAGAAAGAAAGAATGCAAGAAACAGTACCCAGAAAAAACAGGAAAATGGAGAATGATAAAAAAATATCCGCTAGGATAGGACCGCCTCCACGCCGGTCCCATATTGTCGGAAATGACACTTTCCGTGCCTTGTAAATTACATATAAAATTTTAATATTCGAATCTCCGAAATTTACAGAGATCGATAAAATAAGGAGTTTCCATGAATATGGGGGTAGGCACTTCCCATACCCTCCTTGCGTATGGTGTTACCATTATCACATACTGTTTAAAAATGGCAACGAAGGAAAGTTTGGGGCCCTCCCCTTGAGAAAAAGTTTGAAAATAATGACTGCCAGGTGTGATTTTTTTAGCTTATGGAAAGTGAATAACTAAAAATAAATTTCATTTGATCACTGATCTAATCGAACGGCCACCGTAGGTTAGGGTGCAGTGCCTAGGAAAGTCGATGCAGGGAGTTGCTCTTTAGATAGATAGATAGATATATTTTTGCCGTCAAGGTCACTTGCTTTGTATAGCACTTGAAGATACAATGAGCTTAAAGCTATTGTTAGTATTTAACAAAAGGTTCATGTCGTCTGCTACGTGGAAAAGAAATGTCAGCAAATTTCGTCTATATGCTTGCTTTGCCAGTCGCTTTCAGTGAAAATTAATTTGCAGCTCCTTACGCGATCCAACGCTTATCACAATAGGCTAGCTAAATTTTATGTAACATGTTGATCATGCACTAACCATTCGGAGATTGCGACAGTTTGCGAAAGTTAATATAATCTTAAAATAAATTGTAGTCTAACAGCTCTTTTCAGTTTTTTACGCATTGCGCAAAAGTAAGACATTCTTCATATAAGTTACTTTTTTCTAGGCTCCAACATGTTTCATTTTCTTAGCCCTTGATATGACTCGACTAGCATTTGATCCAGGGTCTTCCAACTGAAAGACGGATGCTCCACGAGGCAAAATAGCTTAGTTTCTAAACATTCCTTAACATTTCATCACCTTATCGCATGCAACTGAAATATACAAATCATATAAAGTTTCATACAGAGAAGAATCGCGGGCCGTTGTAGTCTTTGTTCGTGGAGACTATTGATATTATTGCATCATCATTCAAATACGAAAGATGTTCCCGTTGTTTTGCGGGACCTGAAAGGTTTATGAATGTATCTCTCAACAAGTACCAGTCTCTACCTTGATTTCGCAAAACACCCCTTCCCCACAAAAGCACATTTTTTTTTATTTTGGTTTTGGGTATTGGTATTACCTTCAAACTTTTGGCGCTTTGAGTGTCCAAAATTTTGCCTTCTCCCCCCTTTCGGCAGTCCTTTGACTCCCCTTCGGTCAGGCAGCCTAGCACTCTGTAGGGAAATTTCTGTTCCACCCTTGATTTCTAGTGCAGGACTTACACTTGAGAAGACAAAAAAGATAGTTTACTCAGTTTACTCCTCCAAAGCGAGAATTTTTTCTTTCATAAAAATGCATAAAAACAGATCATGCTCGTAATGATACCTTTGTTTACGTTCTCCTTTGAACACTTGGGAGTGACAACTTTTAAATTATGGAAATGAGGAAAGTTCAGATGCACTGACAAGGTCGTGGATGTGGAATATGGGAGCTATAGGGCGAACATCTATTAATGCGCTTCGTGTAAACTGATAATACCACTTCGACTTCATAGTGTCACAGATTAGCCCCCTTAACATTTCCATACAAAATTCTGACTTCCTTTAACCCACTTCTCCGGATCTGGTTTGGCCTCATACGCAGTTAATGATCCCTCCCCGCCCACTTTAAGAAAACTCCCTGCGCCTATATGTATTTAACACTTCTAAAAGGAATAAATAGTTTAAATCATTTATAGTATTCTCCTTTTAGCTGTACCCCTTCCCTCTAATTGTTTTGCAAGCTCTTCGTGTAGATTTTGGTTCACGTTAACAATGAAGGGCCCCGGATGCTCCGAGTGATACTTGGGTGTCATCTGAAAGCTCCTGTAAGCGTCTTTACTTTTGATATACCCTATACTTGCGGGGGATGTTTGTCTTAGTTTCCACCATAATGTTAATTCTTGACCACGCCAGGGCCCTGTGGTGCCTGCTGGCCCTTTGCTGTTCGCAAGTCACTTATTGCTTCAAGATCAATGTGCTTGAGAAGCTGGAGAAGCATTGTTACAATCTTCTTTCGCCCACTTATGGAAAACTTTTTACACCCCTATATCGCAAGAAATAGGTGAACTTGCCACTTTGAAGGGGACCAATTTCTATAGCCCTGCATATTTATGTAATTATCCTACTGCTTTTCGTTAAGAAGTGTCAAACACTCCAAGAATTGCATTGTCAAATAAATCCCTTGAAACAGTTTTCTTGGATTCTCTGAAACTCTTATACGCATGAATTCTTTGGGACTTTACTCCTTGGACACCACCAAAGCGTTGCTTTTGGACCTCAAAGGAGCTATTTGGCGGGTCCCGAGAGCCCACCCACGGCCTTTCGCTTCAAGTAAAAGTTTAGCCCAGAGGTTGACACGCGTTCCACTGTCTCTACCATTACCGATCAGTCAGCCCCTCCCCTGTATCCTGAATACTACCACTAATATCTTACCAATTGTTGGGTAAATTAAAATACCGAATCAGATGGCATGGTTACTGTAATTTAAGAAAAAAAGAAACCGTTCCGTTAATGAATATAATGTTATTAATACGTTAATTAAGGGCAGCATTACAAGTTTAATACAAATTATGGTTCTAACATCGAACCTCATTCCAAGAAGTGTTCATGCCGAATGGACAAGCAATATGCACCACAGTGTGTTTATTGAAGATCATACTACGACATTGATGTCATATTTGATTTTCCTGCAACAGGTGGAAGGGTTCAGAAGAGAATACAGACGATGACTGGTAATTTACATTATACTGATTGGGGAAAGTATTGGACTACACATGATGTTACTAGTATTTGAACGGGGTTTGATTATTTTGCATGTTAAACTTTCAAAGGACACTCTGTAGCAATTATACACCAGTTCTTGAAAGATGTTTTGTTTAAAAGAATAATGCATGATAAATATGAGACAGCACTATGCGAGAGTAGATTAGTCACGCTACTTCTTGCATTATTTGGTAGTCATTGATGCGCTTTAATTGTTTTTTTTTCGAATCACACAAATGACATGTGAGAAGACGCAGTCAATGTTCCTATCCTAAATGTATAATTAAATAATATTAATCATACTGGTGATAAAAGTATGCTTTATACATACTCATTGAGAAGAAAGAATTAAAACGGAATGAGGCTCATAAGAGGGAAGCGGTCTCGTTATATAGTCATACCACGTAATAATCGAAATTTGTATGCGTCCTTCTGACAACACATGTAATAAAATACACGAGGCTAAATTCTAAACGGTTTAAAATAAAAGTGATTTTATCGGTTCTGATTGTAATCACAAATGATAACAGATGAAGCTTCAACTTTTTAGTTCCTGTGTATATACGTAATGTTTATATTGTGTTACTCTGGGTGCACGGAAAGTCAATTTTGAAGGGGAAATGAGAAATTTTGTACCAGGAGGTAACCGATATTTCCATACAGGGAGGGGGTGTAGCATCCCAAACTCTTGATAAAATCATCGGGTTGCGGTAATACTTCCAATACCCAGTTTTTTGGCTCTCAAAGGGCCCCTCACATTTTGAGGGAGAAAACAAAGTAAAATCGTCGGGCTCTTACACAGGTTACCAATAAAGATTGTGTAAGTAATCGTTCCTCCTGTGGAATGGAAAAAAAAGGTCGCCGGAGAGTATTTTTTTCGACTGAGAGCATGACTCTCAGCTCCTTATTGTTACTCATGTTACAGAATATTTGTAGAGAATTGAACATCATAAAATCGTCCCACCATGTAACATTTTCACTGCACGCTCTTTTCCCGTTAATTTTTTTTTCAGATGGGCGAACTTCAGATAAGCGAATTCTCACACAATGTCATGCGAACAGGATGATAAAATTGTTAAAGATGGAACGAAATGAATAATAGGAATCCGTGATGACCCTCCCAAAGTATGACAGCAGCAATAGAATCAGTGCTGTGTCAGCTTTTGAAAGTGAAGCTATATACATCTCACTGAACTACGTCAGCTTCTACAACGATGTACGTCTTATCTAATAGATATGACGAGGATGTGTAAATCTGGGGGATTCTCTTACATAGCATGAGATTGCAAGAACATGTGAAATGAGTTCACTGGAAATACGAGTAAAGTATTGTGAAGGGAGGGGAGACCGGTACGGGCACTTAAAAAAAATAAGCCGACTGGGGTTCTAGGAACGGGGATCCTGAATCTTTTCAAACAATTTAATCATCTCTGGTCCATATTTAACACCAAATTCTTAAGATAGTTTTCATCGGTACGAAAACGAATCGACCGTTGTGAGAGTGTGTCGCTAAGTGAAACTGGACAGGCAATCCGTGCAGGATTTGAGGAAGACGATACGGCTAAAATGGTTCTGGTAGGAGAGAGCTTACATAAATTAAGTAAAATTAGATAAATCCACATTTTATTCTGTCGTTTTAAGATTCTGATTCTGGTTAGGAGAAAAATCTCATTCAAGCAGCTTATTCAAGACATATCTGATTGTAACTACCACGAGTTCTATCGTGGCAAACGCATTTCCCCTGGTTCATCGTTGCACACTGTTGAACAGTTTAAAAATCAACAATTGCAACCCTTGGGCGTGTTCTGTGGGTGGGGGGGGGGGGGGAGGGTGAATGTGGCTGTGAACGTTCTTGAAAGGGGACAGTTTTGACACCATCGATGAGTTCAAGTGTCTTACAGGAGAATCATCTGTTTTCAGTTATTTTTTGAGGCATGGGCGTCACCACACATTTTTGAAAAGGGGTCGTATTTTGTGTGAAGAAGGAATATATTGCCGCGGCAGCGGCAGTGCTCATGTGTACTGTAGGGACCACTACATTGTTGGGTCCAGAGGCGCAGCCCCGGTGGGGGTCCAGGGGGAGAAGCCCCTGGAAGCTCTGAGATAAGACATTTCGATTGCCTTTAATGCGGTAAAGTTATCGTCAATATTGCTAGTTTGATAATAGCAAAAATATGATTTCTTATTCATATAAAAACAAAAAGTGAACCCATTTTAAGTCTTAAAATGACAATGGCACTAGAACGCTTTTCTTTTAAAGTTGGGGGCCTATCATGTGATCCATGGGCTCGGTCAGGTCAAAAATTGGTAGGATCCAGAGGCCAAGCTTGATTCCCTGGACAAAAACCTTCGGAAGCTTGTGGAATATAAGGGAATATTCAAGATTAAGGAGGTATCAATAGCTAACCTCAGATAACAAATCACATAAAAAAAGATTTAAACAAACTGAACACTGCAATGCAAAGAAATTTAGAAAAATCGTTCAAATCTGCAATGAATATCATCTCTTAACTGCTTAAGTTATCAGGCTCTATAGAACAGAACAGTAAGTTTGTGCACGAGACCTAGAAAATACTGTACATATCATTTGTTCCATTAAAATAGGTAATGAAAAGGTAAAAATTGAAAACGCCGAGCAAAAAATTGGAGGAAGAATAGAAGAAGTTGTTTGAAATT
>WURT03630394.1:0-20203 GCA_009936505.3 Holothuria glaberrima | reverse complement strand
AATAACCTGTAATTAAGTGTACTCTTTTCAAAGCCACCTTGACTCTCCGGCAAAAGAGCCAAGTGGCGAAACCAAACAATTACTGCCAAGTGTAAGCTGTGCTTTCCGAGGGGCTTCGATACGTGCTTGCCTGCAAGTACAGGAATGTCTAGTTTGTTTTGTCATTGCTCCATAAAGGAAGGATGAGATAATGTCACTTAAGTTACTAGTATTGAGCTCTGTGCAGTGTTTATCAGTTGCCATAGCCACAGTTTCTATGGTAATTTTCCTGAGTTACTACTCTCAGGGGATAACTCATGGTGGGTAACTAACGGTGACCAGGAGCAAATTAGAAAGGGTCAAAAAATGTCTGCATGTGTGTCTGTGAGTGGGTGAGGGTGCATGTTTGTTTGTGTATGTGTCCATTTGTTCAAAAATTTCTCTTTAACATAGACTTTTTAAGCCTGCCAGAGGCAGTGGTCATGTATAACATTTTTTTCTACAATCCCAGAGAAGTCATTGCACTGATGTGGAAACTTCTCCCATGTTTGAGAAATACCCACTACTACCAAAATTTGTGGTTGCTATGGAAATTGAGGTTAAAGGTCATATAGTTAAAGGGAAATATTGCTTTTGTAGTGCAGAATAGTTTTGTATTTTTAACACAATGGCTTATAGATATAGAATGATTGTCAATTCAAAATGAGGTAGCTGGATAGCTTTATTTTCAAGTAAGGTTAACACAGAAACTTATTGCTCATGAATAATTTGTTCACCCACAGTGATGGATTGAACAATCATAACTATTGTGTTATGTAACATTTCGGGAACAGTTTTAAGCTACTTCAGACTTAAAGGGGCTATAGCATCACCCTAAACATAGGAATATGATCATTTCTCTAAATACAATTGGTGTCTGCACTTTGATTGACATTAAGTTAAACAGAAGCTTCACTCTGGTTGGTCAATGATAACTTGTGCAGTTAATTGTGTTCCCAAGCTCACATACATATTACGATAGTGCGGCTGTGGCCCTGGGCAATTTAACTCAGTGCAAGCTACTGTACTTTGTCTGGGAGCTGCACTTGACTGGTGTTTTTTGCTGAAATTAGACAAGGGGCTAGAACTTATTTTAGTAGGAGGAAATTGAACTGTCTGGATGAGATAATAGCTAGCTGCCTCAAATAATGACATACACTCCACAGACCCAACTGTGACCTGACTGTGATGCGACTGAAAACCAGTGACGGTAGGAACCAAATGAAGAATTTGTTCCTGACTCAACTGTCATTGAAAAGTTGCTCCTCCTTTTGACTGGGCTTACCAAATGTTTGATATTCATCATAGAGTCAGGGAAGTTGCATGGCAGTTGAGGTGGGTCAGTGTGTGACTGTCTACAACCAGAATGCACCTTTGTTCTCGTGGATAGCCAATGAAAAGGCAGTATGACATCAGGTGACAGTTGTAGAAAGTCAAAATGTCAACCTCTTGATGGACACAGTTAAATCAAAGTGAGTGAACAAGGATATGCTTTTAGGTCTGCCCGGTTTGCTTAACACCTACACTGCCGCTTAGAGTTTACTACTCACAGCTAGCTGACCAAGATTGCCGCCAACTCCACATCCTCGAGTTATCAGGGCGAGTTGCATCAGGTTGCCGCATTGTGCACCAGCCTTTAATTGCTAATACCAAATGAATTGATAAGTGACGAAAGACATTTTCTGTCTCTACCATTTTGGTTTGATTTAAACATACAATTTCTGGGTCAAATGTATCTTTGATGCAAAAAGTTTTGCCATTAACTTTCAGTGGCATAACCAGAGTTTTTAAGGGGGCAGGGGAAGGGGTAGGGACTTCAAATAAGGAATCATATTCTTTCCACCCTTTCAGTTTTCAGTGGGGGGATCCGGGAGGTGGGAGAATTTTGTGGAGAGGTCCCTTAGCTATGCTACGGACAACTCCTAAATGACTGAGCCAGTTCTCTTCAAAGTTGTTGGAAAGATATATTAAGATTCAAAAATTGGTTTCACAGACTTTAAAAAGCAAAGGTCCAAGGGCACAGGTCAAAGGTGAAATGTTTTAAAAATTATCATTTAATATTTTGGAACTTTAAGAGGAAGTGATGAATTAAGATGGAACCTTTACAGAAATAATGAAAATGTCAAGAACAACCAAAATATGTGGTTACCATGGAAGACAAAGTCAACAGTTACGTGATGTAATGCCAAATGTATATTCAAAGCACAATAAATGTGTGCACCAAGTCCTAACATTTTGTTTTGTAATGTGTTAGTTAGATGAGGTTTTACATCCCAGTATTTTTGTAATGTGTCATATTCTTGTCTGCAGACATGCGTATCATGTATGATATCATATCACAAGGTTCATGTTAGGGCGGAGACATGAAATAAGGTTAGGGTAAGAAATCTTTGTGACTTCTTATCATGCAGGATATCATGTGTGGATTGGGTTATGTGTGTCAAAACTCATTTACCCAATTTCCTTCAGTCAATTTCCTTCACATTTAGAAGAAATTTAGACCCTCTGGTAGGAAACTATGCAGACTGCAGAATCAAAGGTTAATGGTCAAACACACTTTACTGTAACTGATCTTTGACGTTAAATCCTAGGAAAAACATTTAATTTACATGGGAACTTCACTGAAAAAAAGAGAGGAAAGTACCATGGAAAAATGTGATTGCCATTGGAATGGAAGTCAAATGTCAGGTTCAGTGTATACTTTTGGTGTTGTTTTGTATCAATAGTATCTACCGAACAGTCAAGCCACTTTTTCAAATGTGTGTATGCTTTTATCGTCATTCTCAGGGGGAAACCCATATCTTAGGTCACCAGCCATTGTTTGACTGAAAGCAACCATTGGATTGCATCATACTCACAGTTGCACTCTGCATGGTTTTCACTCAGATGCATTGTAACATATGCGATGTGCATGAGTCCCCAAAAATAGACCATTGTGATGAAGTAGCACATATGTACATGACACTCAAAATTCAGCAGGCAGTGCAAAAGAAATGCAAGCTACGCATCAAGTCTCTCAAAGGGCAGTAAACAGAAAACTCAATCCATGTAGAAAGTAGTGTGCAATAAGGGACACAAAAATGCAGTCAAAGGCATGACAGACTAATACCAAACTACAGTATATCTCTCAAAAGTACCATGACTGTTTCAAATTGTAAAAGTGCTCTTACAGGGGGTCATTGAAAAAGCATGGTGAGAGTGCAGACACAGTAGCACACAACACTACATGGGACTGAACCCCAATCCCCCCACCCCAAATGCAGGAAACTATTGTACTTTAATATTAATATGCCTTTCTCTCATAGTCATTTTTCATGTGTATGTGAAGTGAAACCAAAATGATTACTAACGATGGAGATGTAGGCTGGCTGTAGTACACTCAAGGATAAAGGCGGGTTCACAGAGGTATATTTTCACATGCTATCAAGCTGTACTAATTGTAGATGGCCATCCCTTGCTCCTCTGGACCAGTCACAGACATACTGAACAGTCCTGGAGTTTCAACTTATATAGCACTTTACTGAAATATGAACTGGTCTTAAAGCAGCCTAAACTGATGGTTAATATACCTCCAAAAATTTATTTGCAAATCTTAAAAAATGCATAATCCTATAGAGGGATTTCATGTGACGTCACGCTAGTGGGATTCCCATGCACTGAAGGGGAAAACACATGCAATGAGCATTTTTACAGCTCACACACACACAGCATAAGCAAAGATACTACTGTGACACAAAGGAGTTTGCCCTTCAAAGCCAAAGAGGCACAATCTTGCCCTTCAAAATCAAAGAGATGCTAGATCACGTGACTCACTAAAACCCCTTTATAGGTAGGGGATCCACCCATCATTGCCTCCTGTGGAAGGAATGAAAGGACTTGAAGAACCCAGCAGATCAGCTAGGGCTGTGCCTGGCAGACTCTGGGAAGCTGGACTAGGAGGATTAGCATCCTCTGAGATAGGTTGTGAGAAGTGGTATCTACTGGCTGACTGGCACTGTAGTCTTCTTGTAAATCTTGTTTACAGGTGTATATATGAGGCATCAGGGCTTGTTTATTCCCATACCAGAAAGTTTTAGGGAGACTTTGGTTTTGTGTATGTGGCTTAATGTTACTGTGAGGGCATTAAGTCAATGTGGATCTGATAATCAACCCCACTGACTGGTGACTGTCTAGATATAAGGGGTCCAAGGGTCAGTCTGACTTCTGGAAGGAGCCTTTCTGAGAATGGACAATTGCAGGAAAGCCATACTTGTATTGTTTCCATACAAGCAATTTTCATGCCTGTATCATGCCTGAAACTGGGCCATAAAACCTTATTTGACTATAACTGTAGCAGGGATTTTCCATTTAATCCTGTACAAGAGACAAATTGCACTTTCACAATGAATGCTGGTTGGGCAATGTGTGTACTGGTTGGCTCCCAACCAGCCCCAGCAAGTGTAGTTAGAATCCTGTCTAAGGAAAGAAGTATTCAGGAAAGCTGAAGAAAGCATTACGGAGACAAAAGAAACACAGACACAATTTTTGTTTTTCTTTTCTCAACCCATAATGTGGAATGACATTTATTTTTCAAATGTTTTCAAGGGTGCTCAAGTATTAGATATTAATAACCCAAAACAAAGCCTGCCAGAGCAAAATATTTCCTTACAAAAATAAAACACTTGTTTGTAAATTCTATTCTTTGATGTTCCTTTTTGAAGGGGTTAAGGGAAAACAAGTCTTGAACCTATGCTATGTGGCTTTTAAGGCACTTGCATTGTAAACAGAGACTTTAACACACAGCTAATATGGTGGACCGGAAGGGTTCTCTTAATGGTGGGCAAACGAGTATGGGGAATGTCACTAAGCTGCTCCAGTACAACATCTCTAAAAGATGAACTGATTAGGGATAGACTAGCTAACAAAGGTGCGACAAAACCAAATACGTCTAGACCGTCTTACAATCTTCTTTACTGGTATCTGGATTACACAGGGGTGTAGTAAATTAGCTGCTATATTGGAGAGTAAAAGTAATATTTTTAAAGTAATACAGATAGTCAACATTTGCATGTCATTTTGTCTTGGCTCACCAATCAATGCCCAACAGTATTATGTACAAATACCTCACACCTTACTGCTTATGTTTAACACCCCAGAAAAAAAGAACTTTCAAAGGTATAATCCAGAACAGTTTAAAGGGGACAGAGAAGCAAATAACAGACCAATGTGGTCCACATCTTGTATCTGTCCTTAATATGGAAGAAAGGCATTTCACAAGCACACTAGAGTATATAACAAAAAGCTCAACAGAACAATTTCACTCTCTCATTTTAACAATTTCAAGTGAAATGAAGGTATATGCCAATATGGAATAAATCCCAGTTGTAGATAAAGACAGAATGTTATGTCAGCAATATTTCCAACACATTAGCAAACCATGGATGAACAGTTTTGAGTATGTCTAAAAATGTTTGTTATTTTGTTTCTAATAATTCCCTCTTTTATAAATCATTCAAAAATAAATACTGAACAGTCTCATATCACTCATTCCCAACCCATCCTCTCTCCCCCAACCACCCCTACACCTACTCGTACCCTTTTTCCCACCCCTCCCATTTCTCATCTCTCTCCTTAACCACTCTTCCTAAACAACCCCCATCCCAATTTCTTCTTCCAGACACAAAACAGTACATACATGCCAGCTTTTTCATATCACAGTACCAAAACGGTACAGTGACTACTCTTCCTAGGCTACAACACAAAACATTTAAAATAGACAGTTGCAATAGTCGCAATGGAATACACAAACAGTAACTGTAATCATGTTTGTTCCATTTTAGCCACAATGTCACACAATCAGTGATTTTTTACATGGCTAAGATCGACAAAAATCCTCATCAATACCACAGTTAAGTGATGAGGCACTCCATCCTACAAATTTCTGTTTGCCATTTCCAAAACATCTGAGCTGCCATGAACATAAACACTAAACATAGCTAAAGAATAACTTGTTTCAAGTCGCTAAAGCAATATACAGGCAGGCCAGGACTATCTTGAAGCTACATTGCTTCAAACTGTTTTGTGGAACATGTGTTTGTAATACTATCCTAAGGAAAAAGCTTTGTGACACCATATCCTAATACATTTATAGCCTAGTTTGGGCTTAAAACATGCTAAACTAAATACAAAGACAGGGTCCTTTCTTGTGACCAAAACAAAACATACATTTAACACAAAATGAACACATATACCTGGCAAAAGCACATACTTTGAAGGAAAGCATTTTCATAATTTCCCTCTGTTTACTGTTTTTAAGATTTTTACAACTTGGGATGGAAAGGTGACTAACAATGGATGTTATAAGCATTCTTATTTATATTTACAAGGTGAAATTTATGATCATACACAAAGACTTCAAACCATAAAAAAGACAATCAACACATAAAAAGAACGTAAATAAGAAACAATCCAAAAGTCACCAAACTTGTCCATCTTATTTTCTTCCTTCCTTAAAACAAAATTAACTTTTGTTTTTTACCACAGTAACATGTAAATGATTCTTTCTTACCACCCCAAAATGCTCACAATCATTTTGCTTTTTTATCTCACAAAAAATTTGTTTCTCTCGGCCAGAAATGCTTGCTGTAAACTATCTACCAAACAGTTGACATGCAAGTTGATACAAATGCATAGAATATTTTTTTGTTTTCTTTCAGATATTAACATCAAAACAAATGAATTCATTGTGATAATATATTGAAAATTTAAGTGCAAATTTACAGTTTTTCTTTTTTTTTTTTTTTTGGTATACATTTTTCACTACATTTTCAATACATTATCACATCAAGTCCATTCATGACCATAAATAACAGTACAAAAGTACAAGTATGAATGAAAAAAAAAAAAAACCTGCTGCAAAGTGGTGTAAAACTCAATAGCTCACAGAGGTACCCGATTTTAGAAAAGTAAAAATATATGTAAAAAAAAAAAAAAAAAAAGTTCCACATCCCAGATGACAGACATAAACTTTTCTTTTGATATATATTTTTTTCTTTTAATTTCATCTATATTACAGTTGAGCAGCAGCTAGGACAGAAAGTATCTTGACAGAAACTTAGCATTGATTTGTGCATTATACAAACAAAATGGAGTAAATTAGAAACTATAGAGACTAGCAACAGAACAAAGAAAAGAATCAGAGGGCAAACAACCATTCATTGAGGAAGAAAATTCACCCAGAATTATCATTCCTTCACTGACCATGAATGAGATTGTGTGTTATGTTCATTATCTTGAACACTAATGATGTAAAAGCAGTCAGTATGTGACTTACTATCAAATATTCCACCCTAATAATGAATTATTGTTTTGAACTAAAAATAGCCTCGAATGACATCAATGAGAGGTGACAATATCTAGTGCACAGGCTGCAATCAGTATCAAAATACGACAAAGAACCTTGTTATTGAAAACTAAGAATAGCAGGAAGCTAAACTATTGAGCCGTTTTGTAACAACTTTTAGATTAACAAATGGGTCTGTCACAATCATATATAGAAACCGAAAGCTTTATGCACTGCTTTACACAAAAGACAATTTTGTGACGACGAATCAATTTCCTGTTACTTTTGTTTTAGTGTGTACTGAATGCTTCATTACAGGGAAGTTTCAACAGGAATGGAAACACATTTAGTTGGCACCTTGACTTTGTATTGTAGATCCAAAATGCACCAAGAGTGCACTTCGCATTACAAAATCCTATTGCATTGCACACGATGTCATACTAACACACACAGTATTCTTAAGATGTTTCAATCATTATTGACATAACACAAGACCAGCCTTCTCTACTCACCACTCCCCTTGCAAATCAAGTTAGCAATCACATACACAAACATGCACACACACCCTTTACTCAAGGTCCTCACTTTCTGAATTCATTATCCATCACAGACCATCGGAACAAATCCACAGCCTGGACACAACATTTGAAACAGAACAAGAGAAAAATTTACAATTGCTATTCACACCAAGGCTATCCACCGAAAGCCCAATGCACAACAATATGAAAGCTCAACTGATTTTATTCCCGTCATAAAAATGCAAGAAGCCAAACACTTTTGTTTGGTCCAACATGGAACTGACAACACTGGTGATTGATAGTTTACTCAACTGAAGGAAACTTATCTTAAAACGAAATGTAGAAGGAAAAAAAAATCCTGAAAAAAAAAGTTTGAACCAATTCCAGCTTCAAGGCATCTTTCCTTATCAATTTTAGCATTGACAATGGAATTGCTCTACACTGGGATGGTCTAGGCAGGCAGGAAATAAAGATGAATACTTCAAGAACTAAAAATTAAAGATCTTTGCCTTTTCCTCTCTCAAGAAAGAGTGTCTCTCTGGATCGGGTAAAGGACATTATTGGATACTTGCAGGTTAGCTCTTCGTTTAGCTAGTGCTGATTCTCCAGGAGGTGACAGACCAAAGATGCGCTCTTGTCCCCAGCTAGTACTCTCATCTTCTTCTTTCTGTGCTACAAGGCGGTTACAAGCTACAGCTTCGGCAGCAAACTGGCAAAGATCTTTAGCACTGTTATTGCGTTTAATAATGGCAGGGGTGGAAAGTGGTGTTGTGGGTGGCTGTGGAACAGAGCAGAAAAAGACTGGTTAGACAAGGTGGCTTATGTATACAAGCTAAGTGACACCAACCAAAAAGAAAAAAGATAAAACATGCTGCTTTGAGGAAGTAGATGTAGATATACCTTACAGAATACAAGTTAAGTATGCATACCTGTTGGACCCAAGGGTGACGAAGGACCATGTCAGCACTGTATCTGTCCTTGGCATCTCTCACAAGCAAATGAGAAATCAAATCTTTGGCACCTTCAGAAATATTGTCCCACTCCTGTTCTGAGAATTCATAGATTCCTGCTTGTATGCTATGAAGCAACAGATCCTGTAAAGAGAAGCATCAAAATATTTGATAAACAATGTCTGCTTTAAATCCTGATGAAACTTCACATTGCATTGCAAAGTTTTCCAACTGTTACCATGGAAACCCTTTTACTATTTACCAAGCCAGCATGAAACAATTACATCCTAAAACTCCCAGCTGCAAAGTAAAAATCAAAGCCTTATATTGCTTGACTCACCTCGCACTCTTTGCAGGCTTCACCCCTATCCCATCCACAATCCTCCCCACAGTTGCCGACAAATGGAGGGTTTCCACAAAGCATAATGTACAAAATGACCCCAAGGCTCCATAAATCACAACGTTTGTCGTAAGCCGATGCTTCATGTTCGTCCAAGAATGCATTTGCAATTTCAGGTGCCATAAATTCTGCTGAACCAACCTGTAATAAATACCAATACAATATAGACTTGCATTACTGTACTGGTAAAAGGCAAACACACCACTGGGCTATGAAATGGAGATAAACTGACTAAACCTGGAGTATCAGACTTACAATGAATTCTTTGTGACTTGTGACTTACGCACTAAGGCAAAACACATACCCGCAGTAATTACTTGGCAACAAGCCAAACAACCCTAGTCAGGGTAAATAGTGATCACACCATAATGTATACCAAGCTTTTTTTCACTTTTTACAAGTACAAGTATGCTCTGACATTGCAAAAATTTTTAACTAGAAATTTTTACAATTTGGTAAAATTAAGAAATATATCAGAGGAATATATGATCATTCATATTTAATCATCATGTGAAATTAATTTTAAGTCTAAAATCTCATAAGAATAAATGGTACATTAATTTGAATATAATCACTGCAGCTTCAACAGATTTCGAAACTTCTTGACAAAATTATGTTCATTGTTGACTTCTATTCTACAAGCACAAAAGTATCTCCACATTCTTGAGGGCACACGAAAGAACAAACTCATGGGAAGAACTTTCTGCAATTCTGGTGGACAAATAATACCTTTGGTACAATGATGTGGTACTTACTGGAGTAAGAAGCTCTGGTGTAGTGACTGGTGTATTGTACTGGCTGCTAAGGTGGACTCCACTTCCCAAGCCAAAATCGCAAATCTTTACAGGAGATATTCGGTCTGTGTTAACACAAAGGATGTTCTCTGGTTTCAAATCTCGGTGGGCTATGCCTGCAAATGAGGGAAATACAACCACAATTAAGCATGTTGGGTTACTTAAAAGTTTGGTCTGAGGAATGGAAATTTGCACACATGAATATTAAAAATATAATAGACGATTTATTACTATTACTTGGTTTACTGATATGAGTAGCAAACATTTCTCTGTGAAAATCAACTATGTAGAAGGCTGTATGGCATATTCTTTCTTCCATTAAATATCCCTAATGCCTGCACAAGTGAACACCAAACAAATTCTTCGGATTGCTCATAGCAGTGTATGGTCCTAAGACGGATTGTAAATAAACATTCAACACCATGCAGTTATGGTCCCATTTCTTTCATGTAGTAGCTTTTGCCACCCCAGTGTCAGTGTGCTTAGTACCCAGTATTCAATATACAGCTGGTTATGCAACAAACTAATCATCCATTTGGGGTCTAGGCTTACAGTTTGATTACTACTGGAATACACACTCACAAGTACAACATAAACCCTCCTTGTAAACACTAGCATGAATAATCAGCTTGTCCATGAATAAATTATATTATGGTAATGACACTTGCATCCAAAACTGGACAAAGCCTTCTCCCCTTAGGTAGAGACATTTGTTTGGGAAACCTTAACAAGGAACTGAGCAAACAGAGTTTGCCCCCCAGGGTACTCTGGACATTGTTATGGAAAGTGAACTGTATATAATTACCTTTATTATGTAGAAAGCTAAGAGCACCTGCAATATCTCTGACAACTATACTGGCCTCTTGTTCTGTAAAGTTCTTTCTCTGTTCTATGTGATGCAGCAAAGCACCACCTTCCATCTTTTCAAACACCAAGTAGAATCTGCAAAAAATGTAAGAAATTTATATCAAAGTTTGATCTAAAAATGACATATTAAAATTTTTCAGGCACTATCTGTCTGTAGTCGATATGTAAAATTAGTGCTGCTGATTTGTGGTTCCTCAAAATCCAAATTAACTGATTTAAGCGCCTATTGACTTCTTGACTTGTAAGTGTGAGTATATGCATTTTTTACAATAGCTACTGGTGTCAAACTAGAGCGTTGACTTACCTTTGTTCATCCTCAAAGTACTCAATCAACTGCAAAATATTCTTATGTCCCTGGCTGTGGTACAACGTATCAATTTCTCGGAAGACTTTATGGCGGCTACTCCCTGGCCTCTTTTCTATAATCTATGAAAGGAAAGATGCAACCAAGATATGACTTATGTGTTCCAGAGTTTTTGGTTCAGACAGAAACATTAACATCTTTCTCCTCCCCCCTCCCTCCCCAGCCCCCTCCATAACCCCCCCCTTAACACTCAAGAGACAAAAATAAAACATGATTACACTCCAGTGACTGGCTGTGAGTGACTGATATACCTTGTTACTTTCTCAACTTGCAAGTTGTCTTTATATCATTGAACAAAAATTGTGACTAACCTTCACTGCAAATGGTTTGCCCGTACTAATTTTAATGCAAGTTCTGACTGAGGCGTAGGCTCCAGAGCCAAGCATCTCATCTGTCAGGAGGTAGATATCTGAAACACAAAGGAAATATTCATTAACTGAACTGTATTGCATATCACATAACTAATGGGAAACAAGACATTAAAATTACTCCATTAAATTATCCCAGTCAGTCTACCATATATAACTCCTCTTTACTATCAAACAATGAGCATATTTATACATTACTACCTCCTTACCTTCTTACCAATACCTCCTGAAAGCTACACAACCAAATAAAGTTGCAACAACAAGCCATATAGAGCAAATTATTCCCATTGACCTACCCACCCCTCCCAAAAAAAAAAAAAACAACCACCAACAATGTTATGAGACACAATTCTCCTTTTCCTCATTAGCATAATTTTCAACAAAGAGAGTTGACACATTAATATAACTTCACAACTTTATCTAATATTAACCACCAAAACTCAGTAACACATGCAGTAATCTAGCAACCTCTTTATATTTGTTTCACTACATGAGTCAAAATGCCATAGAGCATGCAGACACAGACACCGACAGTCACACTGGAAAGCTCCGATGAATGCAAATGCGACATCTCTGAAGTATGAATAAAGCCAACCCTAGTGCTGTGAGTCATCAGATATCCCTGCTGTTCATGTACAACAAAGGAAACTGCCAGAGCATGCATTGGAACGTCAGTATGATAACACACTGGGCTTTACTGTAAGTTATAAACACGAAGCTCTCTCCACTTTGGGACAAAAAAGATTAGTCAGTGTAAAAATTTCTGGTTGTTACTTTAGGCAACATTTTAGATTAAGGCAAAAGTTTGAATAGCATAATGAAAGGCTGGGACAAAACCCAAATTTTGCTTAAGAACAATTCAAAGGATGCACCGCAAGGGATGTTTTTCTTGTGTTAATAAAGTTTTAGTTTTTTTTTTTTTTTTCAAGATAAGGTTGAAACATGCAGTTCCAGTACCTTCAAATTTGCACGGTCCCACTTCAGTAAGCCTTCTCTTCTTCTTTCTCCTCCGTCTTCTCTGGCTATTGTCCAAACTCTCTTTGTTTTCCTCCAGAGAAGATGACATCTGGATGTCCATCGGTTCTGTAAGATAAAATTAATGTAAATGGCTGAAATGAAGATGCATAGTTTATGTTTCTTCCAAGAACTTGACATAAACATACCCCAGCACTTATGAAAACTTAATCCTAAAAAAAAAAAAAAAAACATAAAAGATGTACAAAAAGGCTTAAGAAGCCTTAAATCAAGTAATATATTTTAATCTAAGAAATGGGTATAAATTAAAATTGACTCCAGATTAAAAACCTCACCTGAAGATTCGAGAAGCATCTCGGTGTAATTATTATTCAGCAGATTTTCCGTCATTGTGTCTCTGTCTTGCCTCTCATTAATATCCATGACTGGGCATAACAGAGGTATATTTCCGTTTCTAATATCACTTGATGGCATGGCTGCTATTTAGGCCTGCAAAAGAAAGAAAACATAGCTGTAAGTTTCAAGGTTGTCACGTCTGCAAACAATTTAAACAGACCTAGAAATTTTAGGAATTCAAACAAAACAATGAAATTAATCATATCATTGATGTATTATTAAAACAACCTGCACTCTGTTCCTCTTTTCTGCTGTTTTGGCATATAACACAGTAATCCTTAATTCGGGTACTAGCGAACCTCAATTAATCACTCCTGTTAATTCTTTGTTAAGCAAGTATACATGTACTTGTTAAAGACTCACTTCATCCATGTCCACTGTGGGGATTTCCCATACCAATGATGGTGTGGTGTAATGTTGGCAACTTGTCAAAAGTATCCCACCATTAGCTGTTCCCATTTACAGTTCAATGCAAACTGTTGCGACTGAACACAACAGATTTATTACATTGCTGGTTGCGACATTTTGGGGATTCCCCAAGGCTTCACTAACAATGACCCTCTACTGTTTATATACGGAAAAGCAAATTCTTTTAGAAACTAAGACCAGTCACACATGAAAAGGAAAAGGGCTCATGTTCTGCTCACAGAAAGTTGGTTAATTTTTTTCTTGACATTACCAAGGCAGGTAGCAACATGACTTGTACCATGTCGGTTTAATTTGAGCACACGAAAACATTTCTCTACATAAACTTGAGAGCTCCAAGTCATAGTTTCTATGTAAGCACAGTAACAGCAACAAAAATTTAATTTGCTGACCTACTCAGATCCTTCACCACACAAAAAAGGAAAAAATATGTGTAAATTTACAACTATTTTCAAATGCAAGGTATTTTATTTCGCTAGCTAATTAATAGCCATGTGACTGCTTCATGCATATTGGTAACATCGGGCACAAATTCAATACCAAGTTTGGTCTTTTTTTTCTTTCACAGTTTGTAAAAAAATTTCCACATGAAGTATTCATATTTGGAAAATTTTGCTAGGTTTGTCACTTGATAAGCCATCTAAGACCAATAAAAAAGTTCAACTAATAATATTTTGATCTGAATGTCTCCACTGCACTGATTGAACAATTTTAACTGTCACTTCATTTTATCATTACTGATGCGCTATTCAATGAAGTGCCACAAGCAGTTCCCTTTTCTTCAGGTATAGAACTGTACAAATCTCTCACACCATCACTATTGCTCATTAAGAATTGGGTAAGACCTAACTGCTACGAAAAATTAAATCAGATCATTCCCTTCCATGGCTGCTTCTGTGGCATCATAAAATTATCTCAACATTAAAGATGTAGAGATACTTAAAGATCTTTTAATACAGCTCAAACAAACAGTACCCAGCAAACAAGATTACCTGAGAGGTCCCAACAATATACTTGATTTACTGAAAGTGAGTCAGCTGAGTTTTCGGTTATTGCACAATCTGTAAGAAAACATGGAAAGGAAAGAACAATGTTATTAGAAATAGTAGACCCGACTCCTTTAAACCAGTACTTATTCAGAGGACAAGAATCTTACTGAGGCAGACAAACAATTACAAAACAAAGAATACTCATATGTTTGTCAGATAAATTTTAATCTCAAGCAACATCATGTTGCTACATGTCATTGAACAGGTTTATGTAAATGCTTTTATAAAATCCTCTCTGCAGTGACTGGCGATTCAAAGCATTTGCACAGCCTTGAGGCACTTGCTCTTGTTCAAGCAGGTTGAAACATTCTACTGCAGCATGACAAAAATCTGTCGTTGACATTTTTCTTGACAAGAGAGAGGCCTTCTCAGGGACACCGAAAATGATAACATTGCAACACATATGCATATATCAGTACAAAGTAAGTGCACAAGCTGTGAGAAGAAATGGCGTACAGCTCACAGCACAAAACATGCTTGCAATATATCGCAACATGAAATCAATAGGGCATCCACACCAATGAGCCTAATATCATACTGGGGATAAGCTAACATATACTGTACTTCAAGAAACAGTGAACAACTTAGTTAAAGCAAAACAAAACACTTCAATGCAATGAACTGCAATTTGTAAATAACAATGTTAAGTTACTTTAGCACCATGACATACATTGTGTGATTGCATCAGCCAAACATTTTTCTCACCTCTCCTGTGAGGAAATCAGCAACTAAGACATGGTGGTGTGACACACATTTTGGCAAGGTGCATGGAAAGTAGCTCCTTTCCCATTGCACAAACATTTTCACTGTGACGAAAGTTCTGTAAGTTTGTACATCAGGTTGTAACTGACTAGCAGGAAGATGCAGCCATTGTGCATTTATTTTGGTCCTCCTAAACCTAATAGTGACAGCCGACTGATCTGATCTTGCCACCGGAGTGCCAGAAAAAGATAGTTCAGGGTCTAAGTCTAACTGATTTGTTTGCACCAGCTTATTATACACATCACACCACTTCCAGAAAACAATCAACAAAATACCTTTCATACTGGTAGAGACCTGTCACATGACAACTGTCCACCAATAACATTCAACTATTTTGGGGATGGTATCATAAGATTGTTCACCCACTACCCTCATTAGAGTTCGTTGTTTTTAATAGCAGCAAACAAGCTCCCAGACGGATTTTGTTTACCTTTGAGCCTGTTGTTGAATTATCAACTACTGATTCGATAGCCTAGATGGATCCCTAATGTTTGAAATGATACGATCTACTTGTAGCAAGTTCAACAAATTGAGGTTTCAAAATTGCGATGTGTATCAATGAAAAACTGTAGTTCAAAGGACACCTCTGTGGTGTTTATTGATCACAGTCTTGTTTATGTACATGAGTTGGTACTATTCCATGACACTGCTACCATTAAGTTGAATACTACTACCTGTAAATGTTATAACTGTGACAGGTCTATCACAACTCAGAAACAATTACTGCATACAGCTTAGACAATCTAATTTAATAGATTCTACCTTCTAATTTGAAGGTACAAAAAATCATTAAACTTTCACTTAATAAAAGAAAAGTTACTGCAAAAATTTATTTCTCTATTTGACTAACCAAATTTATTGAAAAGTATTCTGGCTTAGATTTCATTCAATTCCAACATGTAGTTCTCAAGATATTAGCAGAAGTTAAGTACATAAGTATGTTTGTAACCTACAGTTAATGTCAAGTAAGCAGGAATGACAATATCATTATATGTCATCACATTGATGAGAAATGCCTTGAAGCCTTTGATCTGTTTTTAACCTTGAAATTGTTAGGGATATCGGTTATCCATGAGGGATGTAGTAAGACTTGCAAAATTCCTTCATGACTCTCATGCAATTTCAGTATGAAAGCATGAGATAACGAAGGGAAAAAATTGGTTGTAAATGTTAGAGGAATACAATACAATGTTGATTCCAGCTCCCTGATTTATGTTAGGTTAATTATGAGGTCACATGCACTTGTTTCAAACTCACTTTGGGTTAAAAATGTGATAACTTCTTTGCTAATGTCTTGAGAACATACTACAGATAGGAACTGAATGCAACTTTCACCAGAATTCTTAGCATCAGCACCCCTCAAAGTTAAATGATAAGCTTTGCCCTCCTTTCAATATTATTTAAGTTAACTATTCATGCAACACTGAATAAGTGTACAGACTCCTGTACTACACAATAACCAGTACACAGCACTATCATACACATAAGTACTAAAAGTGAAACCTACATGGCAACAGTAAAATTTCCATGCTTACAACTGTCCCCTAAAAAAAACTAGGTTTTGAAAACAATGGAATTTTTCTTGTTGACTCAGTAAAAAGGCAGTACTCTAACTTTTATGATTTTTACCTGCTTCAAAAGCCAAGTAATTTCTGTTCTCTAGGTACATCTTTCTTGTCCAGTATCTTTCTTCCTCAACGAATGGTGATAGAATGCACTTTACTATGTCTCATGCTATCACTATATATATCCTGTATCCTGTTATCTATTGAGAAATCAGTGGGTATGTGTGTGCGTCACTGACTCAACACACCAAATAAGGAAGCCCTAACACCAAATAAAGAAACAATACACGTACACACTGAGGTGAGCTGATGC
Source organism: Holothuria glaberrima (assembly GCA_009936505.3). Classification (NCBI taxonomy): domain Eukaryota; kingdom Metazoa; phylum Echinodermata; class Holothuroidea; order Aspidochirotida; family Holothuriidae; genus Holothuria; species Holothuria glaberrima. The sequence continues at coordinate 3,117 of WURT03630394.1, read as the reverse complement.
AAACGCTAGCTATGTTGGCACTGCCCTGCTGGAATTGCCTCGTGATCAATGAAAAGGAATGCACTATGTTTGGTGGAAAATGCAAAAATCATAGACAATCTAATTAAGGCAATTCTTTGAGGCTAAATGCTCTACAGAGAACTTGGCAGTTTCTAGAAGAACTATAAATAGGACAATAACCTATGAGTGTTTTGCTGATTTTTTCATTAGGCAAAGAGACTTCTTGGAGTTAATTCCACATCACAGACATACAAGGTCTGATGATCAACAAAGGAATTTAGATATTGTGCACTGTTGCACTTTGTAACAACCCAATGATCTCACTGTGACCTATTGCTGTACAGTACCATATCATAGAGAGTTTACACTGGTTTGCTGGTAGACCTATATTCACAACCAATGAATGACAGAACCATCTACAGATCTAGAAGACAGAACACAAGAGGGAAAATAATGCAACAAGGCAGAGCTGGCTCCCTTCCAAGAATCACTTGAACCACAACACTGAGATTATTTGTGTTGTTCCTACAGTGACATGGGTTGATGTAGCTAGCAGAAGGGGAAATTTCTGGAAATAAAGGAAACAGCTATTTGTGTGTGCTGAAGTATGTCACGTAAGCCACTGTGATGCAGTGTATCTAATATTTACCAAAGAAAACCCAGGACAGTGTCAGGATACTGGTATAACCAAGGCTTCTCCTGAGAAGAAAATGGTGGTGAAAGGGTGATGCAATCTAACCTACCATTTTCATAGTCTACTTGATGATATGTAAAATATCTGGAATAGCTGAAAAGTTGTTGAAAGTTACCTCAAATAAAGTTGAAAGTGGAAGTATGTTCCTGACTGCATTTATTCTCATACAGAAGCTTCTAACTACACATAATTGAAACCATTATGAGCTATCAATATATAAATCACAACAGTTTGCAAAGTCCTCTATTGCACCAAATTACCTCAACTTCATACTTCACACAATGTAAGAAACTGTGAAAAAACTATATACACTTCAAGAACTGCATGCCAACTGAGACGGAACCATGTTCAATGCGATAGACACATACAAAGTCAATACAGCAACATAATCTATTCTGTAGGTTACCCCTTTTAGGTTGGTGAAAGAAGGCTACAGTAAGTTGGCGTAAGCATGACAAACTGCAGTTGATACTTACTGGGAAATATTGCACTAAAAATGCACCAACATGGCACATGTGCAAAAAAACATATAATCATTTTTAAACCATGCAGCTTCACCGATAACCAATAACCCCCAATAGCTTATTCCCTCAAAATATTAAGCTTTATAAGAATAACGAATATTGCATCATTTGAAATTTTGAATGTTTGGCCCACAAATAATTCTTGAGCAACAAATAAGTGACTTGCTCTTTTTGAGAACATTATTTCTTAACAAAAACATATATATATCTATATATATACTACCATGCTCCCTTCTGTATCTATAACTATTGGTTTTAAAATATGAAAATTTCCTGAAAAACAAACACAGTATTTCCTTTTAAAGAATTTATCATGGACACCACTAGTTGAGATTTGTACAAAAATTAAAGTAAGGAGAGAATTGACTCAAAGTATTAATTTGTTCCGTTGTTATATCCAAACACCCAAGACTGAAGAAAAAAAAAGGGTGTTGCTCCCTTGGTGCACTGACTGGAGCTGTGATCCCATTTTTTCCTTAATATTTTGGTGGCTTCAATTTGATATCACCCTTCTAGCAACATCATTCAAGTCAAACAATTCAACAAGTAGTTTGCACTGAACAATGCTTTGATGTGTAGGTTTGTATTGTCAACACTTTTAAGAGAAGGTGCCTATTTAATTGAAGTAATTTATAAAATCCAGTTTTCCTTTAACTGCATGCAATTAGCTGGTTAGGTAGAAATGTTTAATGTTAAAACCTCTCTTCTAAGCTTTGCATATTTTTCTAACCAATAACAGATCCCTCTTCAAAAACAGCTCAGCTTCCCTGCAGCCGGTGCACTGAGTATCAACTTCTCTAACAAATGTTTCAGTGCAGTAGGCTACATCAAATAGATCTACATCACCTCTTAACAGCTGGCATTCATGTTGCCTACCGCTGTTAATCTCTTCCGGTCATGTACAATGCACATTGGGTCCTTTACTTCTGACAATGGCACGTGCCATAGAACAATCAAGTGTGACTGCGGCTGTAAGTGCCGTTAAGTTTCCATTCATTCTTAATTCCTTTAATACAATTACTTGAACGTGACACTGTGAATGCCTTTAACTTTCAGAGCTATGGTCTTTGAGGGGGATTATCCGTTTTTGTAACAATCCATTATTTTACAAAGGCTGCTTCTCAATTCATCTCAGCCTTGGAACCTTCAACATGTGGTCAGCTATTTTTGGTCATATTTACAATCAATGGCAGCCTTTAAGCAACAGCTTCTTATTTTTTTTTTTTTTTTTTTTTTTTGACATGCCTTCATCCATCTTCCTTCTGATTTGGATTTCACACGTCAAAATGACTAAAAGCAAGAAAACCACTTCTAATGGGACTAATGAAGTCACAAATATGGAAAGAGACACACTCATGTAGTGAGAAATGTAGTGACAGACAGGGTTGTTGTTGCCAGATAAAATTTTAAAGTAGTGTGCTACAAGTAAAGAGTCCAAAATTATGTGAAGTTGAAACATTCAATGTTTGAAAAAAGTGCAGTTACATTCACAGACATTCATTGGCATTGTATTGGTCTACTACGTGAACAAAACTTGTAAAATAGCACTCACATTTAAGGTAAATATCCTCCAAGTTTCTTCAAAACCAGCACAAACTGTATTTACTACACTTGGAAGTAGTTAGTACTGACATGTATTACATGGGACTTAATTCATGATTATCCTACACTTAAAAGAAGGGTCTAAGCTCAAATCAAGTTTTGATATATTAAAGGGGTACTTGTTCTAAGCAATCTGGTGAACTTTCCATTGAGATCCGATGTGTAGTTTTCAAGATATCAGCAGATCAAGGTGTCACATTTTCAACAGAAAGTGAACTTAAAGCAAGCACATATGATGTCATAGCCTCAAATTAATGAGCAGTCCTTTGTTTTTCTTTAAACTTTATAACCAATTTT
>WURT03630283.1:0-20205 GCA_009936505.3 Holothuria glaberrima | reverse complement strand
AACAAGATTTTCACAATTTAACCCCCAGTGACCCCAGATGACCATTGACCTCCACCAAAAACAATAGGATTCTTCTTCTTATCATAATTCAGATCCACATACTGAGTATGAAATTTATCTAAGCTTCCTACCTTGAGATATTGTGTAAACAAGTTTTTCAGAGTTTGACATCCATGGCCCCAGATGACCTTTGACCTCCACCAAACACACTAGGGTTCTTCTTCTTACTATAATGCATCCACATATCAAGTATGAAATCTATTCAAGCTTCCTAACTTGAGATATCGTGTAAAAAAGATTTTCAGAGATTGATCCCCAGTGACCCCAGATGACCTTTGACCTCCACCAAAAACAGTAGGGTTCTTTTTCTCACCATAATGCATCCACATACTAAGTATGATATATCCAAGCTTCCTACCTTGAGATATCGTGTAAACAAGATTTTCAGGGTTTGACCCTTGGTGACCCCAAATGACCTTTGACCTCCACCAAAAACAATAGGGTTCTTATTCTCAATATGGGGCATCCACCTACCAAGTTTGAGAATGTTCAGAGTTTCCCTTCTTGAGATATCGTGTAAACAAGAAGTGTCACAAACACACACACATACATACAGGTTTTTTTTCCTATCAAGGAGAGGACATTGTTCCTTCCTTTGTGTTTGCTTCCTTAACCCTACCCTTAACAATAGATTGTCTATTGTTCGACACCTGAGGACCTCATCTTGAATAGAAAATGTCCTCACCTTGTATGAAATGTTGGGTCCATACATACACACATGCACATACACACATACATACACACACCATCATGACCGCATAGGTTTCTCTTTTCATCGAAACCAAAAAGGACTTGTTCTTAATAAAAAAGAAAAAACAAAATTTAATAAATGGTTCATTAGGCCTATTCCTAACACAGAAGAGTCAGGGACATACAAGGGTTTTTGAGGTAAGGATTCCAGCTTTGAATTGGTGCCATTGTGAATATAAACAGCCTCTTTTCTCATATGAATATGGAGCTCTTGTTTCCTATTCTGAAAAACAAACCATTTCTCCCGTCATGACTGGCAAACCCTTTTCCCAATTATGAATTTCAACAGCGCACCTTTTTTTCCACTCCGAATAACAAACATTTCCTTCTACTATTAACATGTAACCTTTTTTGACATTATGAATATTGAACCTTGTGAGTACTAATAACCAGTTATTTATCTTTCATTTTATGAATAACAAACCATATGAACAATGAACCTTACTTTTGTAGAAGCCAGAGCACGTTACGAATAATGACCCTTATGAACAATGACCCTTATGACTAAAAACCTTATGAATAGCAGGTAGAGTCGATAGACACACCCAAAAGTACCTCTTATAACACGGCCTGACATTGATAATCCCCAAAACTTCAGCTGTGGTTTGGTAATCTATAAACCTTACTCTTCTATACAGGTATAAACTTATGAGATAAGTAAAATAGATTCAATACTTCTGTAAGGTCTCCGTCTCCCTTCCCCTCTCCCATCCAACTTTGGATTGTACAATTCTTCATATATATTTTGTTTATATATATATGGGTGTGGCCAAGGGAGTTTGATAATGGGTTCAAATGAACAATCTAACTCATTAAACCCCTGAAAGTTTTATATGCGTTGTAAATGAGTTGGGCTGCGTGGGATTTTAATTTTAAGGCATTTCATCTTTTGAAATCACTAATATATCATAAAATTTGAAAGCAAACAATGCAAAATAAAAGAGAATCAGTTAAATTTATGAAGTTGCCTTGTACTAAGCTTCCTTCAAAGTATCTACTACTTAGTTTCACAATTCAGAGCTACCTGTTAAAGATAAACTGACTAGTTACAGTATCCTTCACAAAGGTGACACTTTACTAAAAAAATAAATCCATGTATTGTTGAATGATTTTAAACATAGGTCTATGTGCTTAAGTAAACCAGGATATGTGAATATAAATTTAAGGCGACTTCTCTTTTCCTTTTGATAGTTGAAACAATTTGTACCATTCAACTGTCAAAAGTGAAACAAGCAGTGTCTGGAGACAAGTGACAGCTGGGAATGGGGAAGAATTGTAAGGGGTGTTGAAGGGGGAAGGCACAAAGGAAGGGGAAGTGTGAAATTATTCCACTCAGTAAACATTCTTTACCTCTGATTGCCCTTCTACTACCGACTTCATAAGGAAGTTTACCCCAGAAGAGACAGAAATAACAAGTAATATACACACCTCAAACATACAAGGTAGAAGTGTGGCGTCAGACAAGTTTTAAGTTTGACACAACAGAATGTTGTTTTACTTAAACATAACTTTGAAAGATTCTCACAATTGAAAAGAAACAATTCTTTGTATGCTAAGTTTGCATGTAAAATAAATTTGAAGCACCCATCTATAAAATGCCTTAATAAATATACTCTTCAGGATCTGACTATAATAACTGATGTGAATAACACCCAACAATTAAATTGGTAATGTCAGAGAAAAATGCCACATTCAGCATTTGATGAAAAACAGGTTTTCCTAAGGACTGATGGTACATAAGGGTAATATTTTTTTGTCTTCTTGTTTATGTTTGTTTATTATGACAGGTGTCATAGACTTTCTCAGAAGACATGATCAGAGGTTAGGGTCAACATAGTCGTACGAGGGGGCAGAGTGCCCCCCCCAAAAAAAAATTTCTGAGGTCTAAAATTCAGGCAGGATATGACAAAAATTAGGGCACAGAATAGGTGAAATTCTGGCAGAGATGAAGTAAAAGTGAAAAGATTGCCCGAATTTTCTACTGAGTTCCCAAATTTTTGATCGAATGCCCAAAAGATGTGCAAAAATTTTTTTGTAGTGGTTTCACAATGCACCTAAACTGCAATGAAATTTGGGTAACTTTTTGAGATTCAGCAAAAAAAATTTTCTACCCCCACAAATTGGAAGAGTCCTGTATGCCTATGAGGGTCAAGAATATAGAGAAAAACTCATGAAATGGAAAGAGTAGAAACATTCCTTACAAGGCACAAGCAGCTCTAAGGAGTAATAACGGAAGAAAAAACATTAGGGAACCACCAGGTGTGTCACCAGCCATAGTGTTCTGGCAGGAATTCACACTGCTTTTACACACAGCAGGAGTACAAATCTGTAATCTGCATAAACTGAGCTATGTACTGACACAAATTTGATCTTTGACATACTTTTTTGGCCTCAGGATGAATCATGAGGCAGTAATAGTTTCACTGTTACATTAATTCTTTCATTGTTATTACCAGACACAATACATGAATCAGCACCTCTTTGTTCCTCCCTTCACTGTCACATACTTTAGGATCATCTCTACCATCTGTGACTTTTGTTGCTAGGGGACATTGTTGAGGTACTTATAAGGCATATACGCACTTGTGGTTACACAAAACTTATTTTTATCTAGCTTCAATCTAAATGACTGACTGAATGGTATCCTGTATAGAGTGCAATATTGTTGACTGCCCTGTACTTACAGTTCAAGTGATAAACTTAGGCCTATACTCAAGTGTGATTAGAACTGTGAATGTGTTTACACAAACTGACTCAATAAGCATGCAATAGTAAAGTGACTTGTGGTATAACTTGATTTCATCACAACAACCCATAGGATTAGGAAGCTGGGAGGCTGGGAGTGGGGGGGGGGGCTAAAGCATGCTATTTACTAATAGTGCATGCTAATGTGGTGGGACAAAACAATGCTTCCACCCCCTAGACCCCTATAGATTCAAGGGCAATAACCCCTTATTTGTTTCCTCTGTAAGAAATGTCACAAAATTTGTCCAAAATGATGTACCAAATTGCATTTGAGGACCCTTAAACATCAAAAAATTTCCAAAGGGGCTGGGACACCCCTCCCACAGGATGGCATTCCAAAACAAGAATGCCAAGAGGCTTAGTGATTCCTTGCCAAGTTGAGAGATGGAGTAGGTATGAGTGCATAAGTTTAAATCTTCCTTGCAATCAATATGGACATCGTGGTAGGCTTGTAATCAATAAAGTAAATGTATGACAAAGAAATGTTTCTTTATGTATCCCTTATTGAGATGGTTACAAAAGATTTTATATTTTGCCAGCTGGTGACCTTAAATGACCCTTGACCTCTCTTATAAGTAATCCCAACTGAGATGTTTACACATTGAACTCACACATCAATTTTGAAGTGTGCCACTCTTATCCATCACAAGAACCAGAATACAAAATATACTGAGGTTTCCATGTGTTTTATTTCAAATATTAAATGTCATGATTGCCCATTTCTCTAATTCAGTAAGTGGTCAAATGCTACCTTAACTTGTTTGAAAAAGACAGCTTTGTGTTTATACTTCATCTTGGGAAGTCTTGGGAAATTTGGTTTTTGATTTCTGGTGACCACAGATGACAATCTTGGACCTCTGGTTACCCCAGGTGACCTTTGACCTCCAATATAAGGAAACAGGTTTCTTCTGTAGGCATCCACATACCAAGAATGAAATCTATCCAAGCTTCCTACCTCAAGATATCATGTTAACAAAGTAATCAGAGTTTGACCTCTGGTGACCCCAGATGACCTTTGAAGTCCACCAAAAGCAAAATGGTTCTTTGTCTCACAACAGCACATCTACATACTATGTATGGAATTTATTCAAGCTTCCTACCTCCAGATGAACAAGGTTTTCATAGTTTGACCCCTGGTGTCCCCAAATGACCTTTGACTCCCACCAAAAAACAATTTTTTGTTTCACCATAATGCATTTACATTCTAATGTATGAAATTTATCCCAGCTTCCTACCTCAAGATATCCTATTAACAAGGTTTTCAGAGTTTGACCCTTGGTGATACCCAATAACCTTTGACCTCAATCAGAAATATTAGACTTTTTTGTCTTACCATAATGCATCTACATACTTCGTATGAAGTTGATCCAGTTGCTTCCTACACTGAGATATGTGTTAACAAGGTTTCCATGGTTTGACCCTCAGTGACCCCAAATGACATTTGACCTCCAACAAAAATGTTACGTTTCCTTCTCCTACTGTAAGGCATCTACATACTAAGTATGAAATTTATTCAAGCTTTGCACCTTGAGATATATCTTGTTAACAAAGTTTTCAGAGTTTGACCCCTGGTGACCTCAGATGACTTTTGAACCACACCAACACAATCCCAGCTGAGATCTTTAAATGTTTTACCCACAAACCAACTTTGCGGTGTCTCGCCCTTTCCCTTAAAAAAACTAGAGTGCTTTCGAGATGTTGTTACACACATACACACACGCACTGACATCACCATCGCATAGATTCCTTGCCTGCCCTTCGGCAAGGAATCAACAAGGTTCAGCCCCCAGTCTCAAACAACTACCTCCACCTATGCAACAACCACCCATGTAACCTTCCTTCACCTTGTAATTCCACTTTCAATGTACATTGACCCCTATCTAGGTATTTGGAAAACAGCTCAGGTGACATTCTTTTGTTGAGAAAACCAGGACTTTTTCATTTCAATACTTCGAAGTCCTCTGATATCATTGGTATAGGACTAATTTATATATCCATAAATTGAAGATCACACTCCTTTCCTACATACTGAACAGGGTTCTAGCTGGGGCATATTTAGTGCGGGGTGGCAGTTTGTTTACAAAATGCAATCCCCTTTGAGAAAATTTTGTTATCTTTAAGGGGGCTTATATTCAAAATGGTGCTACCTTTTGCAATTTTTTGATCTAGTTATATGTGTAATTTCATTCAGTTTTTTAGGTGATGTTTAGTTGTTTTTATGTTATTGGTATTTTTCCCTTTTTAGTTATTGTTTCTTAAATACGCAATCAAAATAGCGCATTTTCAGCAAAGTTTCAGTAAATCTGTACCGGGGAGGACAGTACATTTGACCATGAGTGCCAGGCACAAATAAAGAGTGCTGGACGGCCCTGCCCGGCGCTGCCCAACCATGATCCTGAACGTCAGTGATGAATCATTATGAAGTATAAACTGATCTCAAAATCAACAAACTTTCCTGATTTGTGAGTTTTATTAAAGCTCTGACACTGCATCCTATTCACATGTATTTCCTTCATTGCCTGCAATTGCCACAAAGGGTGACCCTCAAGCTAGAGGACACTACCGCCCACCTCCTTACCATATCCAGTGTAAACGGGAGGTATGAGAAGCAAAATAGATTCAAGAGATTGGCATTTTATACTCTTCTCCAAAGACTGAATGAGATCTGCAGTCCATTTTGCAATATATATCAGCAGTTCAATTGCCACTGATTCCATAAATCACATTACAGTATGTATGTCCTCAATGTATGCAGCACCTTACTGTTTGCCATGTGTTATGAGCACTGGCAGATCCAAGGGGGTGCAACAGGGACTACGGCCCCACCCAAAAGGGGGCCCAAAAATTGTTTTCGAAAATTTGCTGACTAATTAAAGAATAAACTGCAATAGGGAGACTTTTACTGGCGAATAAATAGTCACAAGTGTACACTTTTGTTGCACCAAATCAAATCTGAGGCCATTCAGCTATAGAAAAATTTCCAAAGGAAGGGGGGAGGGGGACACCCATCCCCTTAAACACCCCCATATCACTTTACCATCAGTTTGGCCCCTCCCAAGAAAAGGCGCTGGATCCAAGTTATGGGCTTCAAGTGTTCATTGAATTTCCACTGTGTCAAGGGCCCAGCGTTTTGGCATGTACCATTGAACTTGTTTCAGCCCAAGAGCTGTGACACAATCACTGTCATATGGGATCATTTGAAGTTGGGGAGGGGACAGGGAGCAAAGTTTATGCCTCAGACTTTGAGCCTATGGGCCAGGGAAAATTTTGTCAGAATTTTTTGTACAGATTCTGCAAAAAATTTTGGATTGTCAAAATATTTGGGGGAGGAGGTAGTTGTGTCCCTCCTTCCCAATTCTATTACACTTATGATCATCACAATCTAAACATCCACTGAAGTCACATGAAGAACTTGATAAGGTCCCCATAAAAGCAATTTGAGGTTCATTGAGTGAGAAAACAATCTATAACAGATACAGTAACCGATGAAGACAATGATCCACACAGTGTTAGGGAGTAGCTACAATGAACTGCCTGATCCACAACCAGGAGAATGAGTAAACACACAAAGAGTAACTCCCTCATCTGATACCGCCATGATATCACCATAAATGGGGATATGGTGTCCCCCCAAACCAGAGAGTCCCTTCCAACTCTCTACCCAAACATGTTTAGGAATAGCCCTAGAGTTCTAAACGAGGTTGTGGATCCATCTCCAAAAGTGGGGGGGGTCACCATTCACGAATCGCTGTCCTGGGGGAGGGATCTAAGGGTGGGCTAGATGCAAAATGGTACTACATTTGGTGCTTGATTTGAATTGAATATATCACAAAGAATTTCTACTCTTTAAGGAAGTTTTTCTTTCATTTTGCTTGCTTAAGCGAATTTTTTACTCGGTCCTTGGGGTAAATCAGAACTACATTTCGTGAAGTGAGTGAACAGTGAATTGTTAGACTTTTCACCATTTACAAATTGCTGTCCTGGAGGAGGGAGTGTCCCCATACCCTTTGAAGACAAAATGAAATTGGAAGGTATATATATGGCAAATGGTGCCATATTTGGGCAAAATTTAGCTTTTAATGTGTAGTGTCAATTCGAAATCACAGTTTTAGTTTTCAACATTTTTGAAAAAGTGGGGGGGGGGGGAACTTTTTGGCGATGTCCCCCCCTTCCAAAAAAGTGAGGGGGATGCGTCCCCCGTCCCCCCCATGATCCACACCCATCGTGCTAAATACAGTTGATAACTGTACTTTGGCATTCATTCAAACAATACAGTTTCACTATGGGTGGTCAACAATCACTTGTACAGTCAGTGATGTGTTCCCATTTAAGCTCCTACACACTGTGTTTGACCAGGGAGCTGTTATTTGGATGGAGATACATCGCTTTGAAGTGGGGTTTGTGCCGCCAAGGTCACTCATTAATCCGTCGCTTGTATCTTCCTTGACATTTCTACAGTATATGACTTACACCAGATTAGGAAGTTAACACAAAAGGGATTAGTCGTCTGCTACATCTACAGTAATACTGGGGGTTTTCCTCCATTGCCACAACATTGCCAGTTGTCAGGGAAATAAAAAGTAATTGCACCTTTTGACGCTCGACGACGCGCATGACAGTATGTCAGTTAGGTTTTGTATCGAAATATGAACAAAGTCTATACCTGGTTATTTCAGGAAACTCCCAGAAACTTTTCTATTGTTGTAACAAAAGTTAGACTTCTAACTTGTCAACTTATTTGCATGTAGTATCTTGTGAAGGAAGGGGCTAACTCTATTTTTCTATTCCAATTAAACAGTTGTTTCAATTTACTATGACCTGCTCTAAAGGTGTTAGCAGCACAAACCTACACATCACGGTATTGTTCTGCGCAGGCCACCATGTTAAAGGATTATGTGACGTGAATGATGTTGCTAGGTGAATGATATCAAATTGGAGCCAACAAAGGAAAGAAGTTCCCCTGCACCAAATAAACAGCTTATCATTGATAATCTCTCCTCGATCTTGTGGGTCTTGAAGCATTAACATAAATTCAAGTGTTCGATATATCTCTATCCAAATAACAGCTCCCTGGTTTGAAAATATTGCCTTGAGCAATTCAAAATCAGTGCAGGCTACTGCAGTGGCTGTCTATGAGGTGTACTATAGACAGGAGGTCTTAATTCGAGGGGCTACAAGTTAACTTAGTAGAAAGAATTGTTAGTGTCTGGGGTGAGATTACAGGGCCTTTAAACCTAGACAGTCCAACAATATTTGCCTTGTGGGATAATCAAAAAGCTTCTCATATTTACAGCTTCTGTTTGCAACATGACATGACTTTTTATCTTCACTGCCATAAAAACTTTTAGTGTAAACATTCTTGGTACTTTGGTGGATAAAATTTAATGGCTTACCAAACAAACATTAACAAGGTACTCTTAATGAATAAAGAGAGAATATCCAAGATTTATGTTTTCATGTTACATTCCAATGCAACTATTCATGTAAAACCATGGAGCTAATACCCTTCAGAACATAAACATACTAAAGATAACATTTAGTAAGTATACAAACAGGGTCAGCTATAAACCCATTTGGAACTTTCAGGATACATATAAAAGAACCCACACAAACAAAAAAACTCAAACAGCTCTCCAAGCTGGTTTGGGCTATTAACTGAATGAAATAATTATGTGGTTTTCAAAGCAAGGTTATGTTACACCATACTGATGATATTTGAACAACTTGAGTGGTAAAAGAATTTGCATTTGGCATTCTCTGGCCATACTGAAAGCCAAATATGGCTGGTTGACTCACAGAAAATTGATAGCCCTAGCATAAACACAGGCCCAAACACAATGTTCACTAGGCAAAAGTGACATTGAAAAAGCGAGTCAAACCTATACAATCACCTATGCTGAACAACTGGCAGAAATTTGTCTTGAACGTATCAAAAATGAATCTCACACCTCATTTTGTAAATTTTGAGCTCCTACATAGCTCTTACTTACACATCTATGATGGCTAGAGGAGATTTTCTGAAGTTATCCACTTCATATCTTTCACAACTTAACTGTCTGCAGGCAATAGACTGCAAATAGAAAAGATCGAATGAAAAAGGTAAAGTCACTCCACTAGAATTGACAAACCCCCAATGGTAATTTATGTATAGTTATTTTTATCCTTTTAAAAAATTTATGTTCCATATTGTTTAATTCCTTCAAGATAACTACACATTTATTACATGTAATGTTTATGTTATGACACATCTACATAGTTGCAAGGAGAAAACGGGTCAAGATTTGAAATATTTATTTTGATTTATCAATATAAGGTTCCCATCACTTATTTATGTCCTTTGAACATCTGAAACCAAATGTATAATGTAAAATTAAGGGCAAAAGCAGTTGCCCCATACTTATTTGAAACAACAGCTAAATTTCAAAAATATCCTCTTTATCCCTTCCAACAAGTACCTTTCATGATATTTCAGAACAAAAATATTGCATATTCAAGGTAAACCAAGGAGTTGCTCTGCATGAATTTCACAATTTAGGGAGAAAATTGTCACATGATTCTCAAAAGCCATTCATGAAGATACCCCAAGGCACACTAATCCAAATTGGAGGTGACCGCATTTTCCATTTATACCTATCCTATGCTGGCCAAAGGATTATGGACAGGGAGACCGAGCAATCAAAACCCAAGGAAAAGAGAATGACTCATTTTGTTTTCATTTGAACCGTACTACTCTCTGCCACTAGTCTTCCTTTATATTCCTAAAATACTTGAACATGTGTAACATTTCTACAGTGGAAAACAGATCGGCCCTGAACTAAGCTGCTGACAAAAGATATCAAGTATCAGGTGCAGTTTAGTTCCATATCTTGAAAGAAATGTACTCACAAAAGTAGGCCTATGATTTAGGACAAGAAAAGTAGTCAGTGGCATCTAAATCTTCTGAAATAACACTGGAGGCCTACTGTAAATTACATGCATCATTTGATAGTTGCCATTCAAGAGCACTTGTGATAAGTATGAAATATGCAGTACACCTTTCACTGCATAACAAAAAATTTACATTGCTGGCATGCAATTCATCACTGGTTTACCAGTTTGGCCTTTTGGTTCATTAGTATTTCTCATTATTTTTTGAGAAAACTGTAAAATTTTCTCTTTTTGAATGTGATATATGTGTAAATATATCTCAACCACAATGGTTCAGATTGCCAAAGAGTGTTAACTAGGGCTTGACCAGGAATAATAAAGGCCACCTGACAGTCTACTGAGTACAATAGTTTTGAAACCATTCCATGTGGCTTCCAACTGTTTGCTGGTCACTTAATTTTTTTCACCTGAAGCAAAATCTGTCTACCATTTAAGCTATGTACATACAAAACCAAACTATGACATTTGTTAATAGAAATTGGTGGGTTGAGCACACAATACAAGGAATAAATAAAAAATTAAAAAAAATAAAAAAAATAAAAAATGCCCCAGGTTATTGTGTAGGATACATAATGCACTTGCATTCCTGACAGTTAATTAATCATAAACAACGTATGTATACCTAGACTACCTTAAAGTGATGTTACCTGATCAAGAATGATGAAATACATAAGGTCTAATGTTTTTCTTTATTTGTCAATACACTAACTATGCTAAAAATGGATGAAGCTCTTTATGCAGTAACTGAAAATGGTAGTGTAAATGGCAAAATCTGAAAAAAACAGTGCAAAAACAGTCAAAATTTGTAGGTTTTTTGAAACAAACCATTCTTAGTACAACTAGCTTAAAGACATACACTCTTCATGCCAATGTATTTAAGTGTGGGGGTATCAAAATTCTCAGTTGGCGCGACTGCTCTTTGATTGACAGCAAAGTTTGAAAATTCAAAAGATGCAGAGTATCTCACATTCCACACAATGCAGAGAGAGTGCTTGGATATAGTCTTGCATGCTCACCAGGGCATGGCCTTTAGCAATAAAATGGGTTGTGTCTGCACAAGGGGGAGCTTTATACAGTTATTGGAGGAGCCACAAGTTGCATAGTTGGGATGACAAGATTTGCCCTTTAAACCACGCTTATCAGAACACTATATGAATATTCAATGTCGAGTCATGCAGATGTATGAACCGATGAACTGTACATTTAGTGGGCCTATATTGCCGTGGTTATTCACAATTTTCTGGGAATAGTGTAATTTTGAAGGTTGCATACTAAATAGCACACTTTAGTTTTGCGAAACAAAAGCATGTATTTTCCTTGTAATACCCTTGTTAGTAGATTTTACCCCCTAAAACTATTCAAGAAGACAGTTGCATACTAACGCTAGTAACAGTAACCAGTTACACGGTCTGTACACTTGTGTACTTTCCCGCATATCCCAAGTTTTTGTCTTTGAGTGGCACATGCAGGTATACAAATCAAATAATCTATACGTAAATTGTACAACGATACACTAGTTGACGAAAAATGTTTCACCAGTGTAGATGCTGACCACTAAGCAAGGGGCACCAATCCAAATCCAAACCAAAATCAGTACAGATTCTTACCGGTACCTCTGTAAGTTGTGGTAGCCTTTATATACACAGCAGGTATAGAGATTTTAGGCTTGATTTGATTTCCTCTGTGAGCAAAGCTTTTCCCTCGGTCAACTTCGATTGTTGCAGATAGTTAAGTTTCCAACATGTAAAAGAATTTCATGTTGGTTCAGTCACAAATCTCTGGTTTAATCAAGGCAACTGCCAGTGTGTACATTTCACATGGGAAAGGTAAGTAACAGGGAAAGTTTGACCCTGGGACGGAGGGTAAGCATCTCGAATGTCAGACCAGGGAGGTGATAAGACTCCAAGCTGAAACCGTTGACCATCGAGGATTTAAATGATTCCAGAATTGCTCAATATTATTCCTCCGCGGTAGTACTCACATATTATACCGATGGCCAGTTTCATGGGTTCATAGAGTTAAAAAAGCTCATATTTTCTCTAAGTCTGCCTTCAGAATCATGCGAAAAACACTTAAAAAGGGTATAGCATGAATACCATGAATTCAGTGGTTGTTCCCTTGCATATACACAGACACCTTCTGTTGTGATGCCTTTTGCATATTCATATACCAGAGCATTCCCACTGGTTTGTTCAACCAGGATTGGAATTGAATGGAATAAAGAATGGAGTGCATGCAATTATCAATTTTCATAGTTTTTGTTGTAATTTTTTGATAATTGAAACAATATTTGGAATAACCTCTTATGTGAGGGATCTTTATTTATCTTTGTTATTTGGATAGACTGCTTAAACGTTATTCCAACACAACACTTT
Organism: Holothuria glaberrima; assembly: GCA_009936505.3. Classification (NCBI taxonomy): domain Eukaryota; kingdom Metazoa; phylum Echinodermata; class Holothuroidea; order Aspidochirotida; family Holothuriidae; genus Holothuria; species Holothuria glaberrima. Next base: position 7,348 of record WURT03630283.1, on the reverse strand, counting down.
GGACAAGGCAGTGTTATGTATTTCCCTTTCTTAAACAGGTATCGCCCCTTTAAGTGAAAATATCCTGATTTAATCTTAAAAATACTGGTCTGCTACTTATTAATATAATTATACAAAATACAATTTAACCAATCTTGAATAAAAACAAATATTTACACTTTCATAACTTTTCTATACTGTTTGTTACATGGCAAATACTATGTGTATATATTACAAATGTGAATCATCTAATTAGATAAAATTCAATGTCAGAAAAATTAAGTCACCTGACATAAAATTGAAGGTGCCACGATCCATAAGCCTGCAGCTTCTGCCACATTGGTGCTTGCTTAACAACTTAAATTTAAAGGCCCATTTTCCTCATCCAAGAGAGTTAAAATACTCCCTAACACATTTTCTTCTAGCACATGCATCTCCAATTCAAACTATAACTAACTTCGGTAACTCATGGACAAAGGTTTACGGTTTAAATGCTCAAGGTCACTATGCATTTGTGTGACCTGCACACATTAATTTGAGTCTGCCCACTTTTTATTTTACTTAAAATGGAATTGTAGTCACCAGTTATGTGAATTCTGGTTGCCCCGAACCTAGCATGCATGTATGATAAAGTGAGCCTTCCCTTTAATAAATTACACGCATTCGAAAAGCTGCTGTATCATCATTAATGCATGCAAATGGTTAATTCTTATAATTGTAACCAGAAAATTTTTGAATATTTGAGGGTCCTTAGAAACAATTTGGTGCAAAATATTTGGAAAATTTTCAGGTAAATTACTGCAAATTTTTGACAATTCTTACAGAGTAAACAAATAAGGGGTTATTGTTGTTGGATTGAGAGGGGTAGAAGCATAGTTCTACCCCTACACATTTTTGACTAGGGGCTATAGACACCCCTCCCCTCTTCCTATGCCTATGTGTAGGAGGCAGGACCATGTGGTACACAATTTATCATTCCTCTATCACCCTAAGTTCCCTGAAAAATGTTTCAAAGAGGGGTGGATACTTTCACAGCAGATGCTGCATTCATGCATGCCTTCCAAAGGATTGCCTCATTTTCAGGTACTTTTTCATAACAACTGCACACATGCAACTTGGGTACAGTTGCAAAGAGAGTTTCACAGTATTAGGAGCTGTTTTCACTTTGCATGTACCATATAGTTACCACCTAGGTGGTAACTCCATGCATGTGCATGGTCTTTCTCTCACAAGTTGTTCACATCAGTTGACAGATGACAAAAACATTATGGCCTAGAACATGTTATATTCTGCTGGAAATGATATAAACATAGACACTATTAAAATGTGCAAGAACAAAGGATCATGTGATACACAGATCTAATTACAGCACCTGTTGTCTGTGTAATGAGCCAATTATGCAGGAATGTCCCTGCAAGGAAATGAAAAACCTGGTTGTGCTACATTTAGTTAATAGTCTTATGAGCAGCATTTTGTTCTCCATTATACCATACAGGAACTAATAATTCTTGGTCAAGTGAGGAACACTTCCATCTTCGGAACCTGAACATTTAATTACAACAGTTTCACTTACTTAAAGTGTACCTAAAGGGGAAGAAGACATCCTATTTCCTAATAGACCGCACCCTCAGGGCAGTGGTCCAAAACAATGTTCAGCCCCCCCCCTCTTCTCCTCCTCCCCACAGCTGTGAACAACTTAAGGTGCCTATGATCTGATCCAGAGTGCACATTAATTTCAAACTTGATCCACTGTACGTGTGTATCATTCAGATACAACTACTCTCTAGTGAAAGCACAGCCAGTCTCATGCACATCATCACACAAATATTTTATGTGAATTCTTCAGTACTTCCCAGTTCACTCAAGATACATCACTTCAGTATTTTTTCACATACTGCTATCACAACTGTCTTTAATTCCATTCAACCTTTGTTTCATATATGTCACCTCCTGTTGAGAAATCTCAAATCTGTGAAAAACAGATGAAAACAGGTCACCTCTCCCCTCTCTGTGCAAAATTCATTCTCTGAGCCAAACTTGGATTTTCCCTCTTAGATTTATCTTAAAGGGCAAAAGCAGTCGTTCCAAACTTATTTAAACAACAGATGGTGTCACAAATTTCCTCTTATTTCTCTTTCAAATATCTTTCATGATATTTCAGGACATTAATAATGCATATTCAAGGTAAACCAAGCAGTTGTTCCTCATAAAATTCACAATTGAGTGAGTCACATGATTCTCAAGAGCCATTCATGAAGAAGGATAGTCTACTACACTAAATTTTGGGGTGACTGCATTTCCCCTTTTAAGTTTTTCCAAAACCTGAGCCTCTCTCTGATTTTTATGCTGCCTAATTTCCATATTCCAAGCACCTCTTCTCTGTCATCTTCACAATTACAGACTGGACCCCATTCCTACTAAACACCTCACTAATTATGCAAGCCCTAGGCATCCCTACATACTACATACATACCACCAGACACATTTTTCTTCACACTGTTTGGGTGAATAAGTTTCAAATTTGCTGATTTTTTTTTTTTTGCTGATTTTTTTTTTTTTTTTTTTCCAATTTTTTTTTTTGGTTGTCTCTGCACTTCTGGCTGTGGTAGGCACTTGCAGTTCAACAAAAGGGAGACAAAAATAAGAAAATAAAATAATAATTACCCTTTATCTACCCAAATCTACAAACAATGAGTACTCATACTTACCTCTATCCACGCTCATCAACTTTTTATGACTGACTAGACGGTGTGGGCCAGGAACTTCAATTGCAAATTGAAGGCTTGAAAATCTGCAGAAAACCAGTAAACAGAATGCAATAATGAACTTATATTGACAATGCATACTGGCAACTAGCCAATTGACAAACTCTTGGCCTTCAAAGTACAGTAATGCACTTTATTTACGCCAAATCTCCTCTAAAAGCTGCAGTAATTTACAATTAACCTGTATAAATGTTATAGGCCACCCCTCACTTAAACCAGCTAGAACTGTCACCATTTCAATGTAAATACCTGAGTGCACTCACAAAGTTGAGCCTGCATCATTGAAAACTCTTGTCAAATTTCAGGCAAGTTTCTCTCTGTGATTGAATTACATGAATTATAACAGTAATATCATAATAATTTTAAGATTTAGTGTTGGTAAATGTCTACGCATGAGCCAAATAACTTCACCACAAGAAATATCTAGATATTCTGAGCAATGGGAAATTTGTGTCACCATCCCTTCTGTAAGTCATGTCTGCTTCTACTTATTTTACTTTATTTTACTTTATACCTAATTAGCATCTTGTTAAATACCTTCATCCCACCTCTCCCATCCCACCTCATCCCACTCCCCCCACTTTCTCCCACCTCAAACCACAATCTCCCCTGTACGTCAGACTATCATACTTTATATTCACAATTTTGCACATTCAAACCATAACCATTTATATTCAGGGGGATTTCATGTTTACAATAAAATCGTTCGTCTTCATATTAACTGTTTGCCTCTTTTTAAACATTCAATGCCAAATTTTGATAAACAAAAAAGAAAAATTGAAAGACAAAGGAAATGTAGTCTAGGAACTATGAACTCCTGGCATCAATCTACAAATAATTATAAAGTTCAAAGTTGCAAAAGTCTTATCTTACCAAATGTTTCTGCCCCTACAACCTTGGCCCTGACATTATAGAGAACCTATTTCCTGCTTTGCCAATCACATCACAAGATGACAGCTCCAGACTTCCCAGCTTGTCTCTGGGGGGAATAAAAATCTCTCAGCTGTATAAGTAGCCCACTTGAGTAAGTTTATTTGGCTGTTAGTTCTCCATTAGTCATTGCTTAAAATTTGTTACCAATCAAAGTCACGGCTAACTTCATTGGGGACTACAATGACAATTATGTCTATGTTCATAAAATATTGTACCACACGTTTGAATGTATGTGATTTTTCAATGTCAACCTTGCAGGTAATTGTCCCATGGAGTTTCCATTGATGACCTCCCTGACTGTAATCACCTTGATGATGTTGGTAACTAAAACAATATGTGATAATATGTGTAACATTCTTAATGTGTTGGAGGTAAGTGTTTCATATGTAACATTTTTACTCAAATTATTCATATCAGCCTATGAGAATATTAGTCACACTATAGGGACCTTCTGAAAATGCAAAACATACTCACATGTTGACGACATAAAGTAAAAGTTTATCACAGGAAAGGAAACTTATATTAGGTAAAATTCTGGGTATCCAAACAACGCTTTGAACAAAAGACAGGAAATACAATTACATGATATGTAACATACGATGTCAAAAATGACAGGACAGGAAGTTGTCAAATGTGACCCTGCAAAGTGTTTGAAATCCTGTTAAAAATACAACTGTGTTGATATTGATCAGACAATTGTAACGATTGAACTTTCTAAGTCAAACAATGGATACAAACTATTTTCTATGATTTCTATGAGAAATTCTGAATTTACAGAGATTTTTGACACTACTTGCAATTCTTCATACTCTATTTGGTTGACGTCCAACAGGACTGATTGTTAAAGCAATAGATAATCCTCCCAATTTGATTTGGTGTACCACATCATTATAATAATTATGCCTCCTATCAATCATGTGACAACATTTTTGTTTAGGCCTACTACTTATTTGTTCAATTCATGCAGAGTAACTTTGCTTTTGACATTCAATGTTTTTATACAGAAGCATAATGAAAGATACTTGTAAGGGAAATTAAAGAGATTTGTAAGATTTAGCATATTTTTAAAAATAAACTTGGGGCAACTGCAGCTTTCTCCCTTTAGGCTTACTTTAAGGCTGTATCTTTCAAACCACAGAAGAGCTTGGTTGTCCAGATGATATTAGTCATCATCCCATAAAAAACTAAACTATCACCCAAATCTATAGGTAATGTTCCTATACCTCACATATCTTATAATGTCATTTCGGTAAAGGCAGTTCAAGTAGCTAGGCAGTCACCCCCAAACTGCTTTGAAATATCAACCAACTTTTGCGTTTTCCTTTTTTCCACCTAACAGGTACTGTACCTCTGAAGATGTTTTTGAACACAACTATTACAAACAAAAGGTAAAACAAGGAGTTATTCTCCATGAATTTAACAGTTGAGTATTCACAAAAATATCGTCACATGATAAAAAAAGCCATTCATGAGTGCATTTTTCCTTTAAAGTTAATCCTTATACAATGCATATAGAAAAATAACTTTATTGTTATCTGTATTTTAAGCATTGCGAGTTGTTTTGGGCCATTTGTACTATGACATGTTCAGGGCCTGTACAAATGCAAGTGTTAAACATTACCCTTGTTGACAAGCTGCTATCACATATCAACATGTAAACTTTTGGAACATTCTCAGTGACATTCATGGTGACTCTTATACTACATTGAAACCCAAGGGAACTGCACAATGACAAAAACCAGTTCTTTCAGTGCACACAGACCATCTATATCTGTTACATTTCATTTCAACAATGAACCTATAGGGAACGACGAGATGACTTCAAAGGGAATTTATTTTTAAATACCTCTTAAAGGTGCGTTCACCTCATTCCAGACAGTTAAAATTCTCCTACTAAGAAAGTGTACTTCTAGCCCATCACCAAATGTTACAAAGAAAATAATTCTGCTGCACTTAGGATTCTAAGCAAAGCGGCTACAGTAGCCTGCACTGAGATAAATTGCTCAAGGTTATACTTTGCTAACTATAGGTAAACTGCTGTATGTGATCTGTCCGGAATGCAATGGGCTACACTACATCACACATCACCAATTTGCAGACAATATCATCATCAACCAATCAGAGTGTAGCTATTGTTTGAATTATACCAATCAATATAAAGTCCCCACTTGTAATGCTTGGCCCCAGTGTCCCCACTTTGAAAAGTGTGGCAATATGCCACTGCTCCCGATTAAGGAATAACAGGTATAGGGGTGACTGTAGTCTACATGTACTTGGAAGCATTATCTTGCCTCTGTTTCATATCCGTTTCAGTTTAATACTGTGAAACACCAAAATATTTGGTATTTTGTATTTCTAACCATTTATGCTATCCATTTTACTAGTGTTGCATTTTTACGAAGTTTTAGAAAAGGTCAAGGAACATGACAGATACAAATAGAGAAAAGTCTTGGAAATCAGTGACAGTTGGATAACCACAACTTATAAATCTTGCTGGAAAGTGTTGAAAAGTTTATTTATTTATAACTTTTTGACAATGATACATCTCTAAGGTCACACTGACAGGACCTCCACTTTCCTGCACTTCCCATCAAATTTGTAACTCTAAACTTGATAAGATCAGCCAGTGTTCACACAACTCCCAACAACAATGGCATCTTTTTTCCTATAACAAAGTATGATATGCGGGAAAGATTACGATTTCAAACTGTGTACATGCTGCACCAGGTGCTATTCCTCCACATTCAAGCACAAGCAATATGTAAGTCGGAGGCACTTGTATCAAGTCATCTGGCCACATGACAAGAGAATGCTTATACTAAAAGCAGGATATTGTGGAACAAAATTTCTTACTTTAAAACCAATAAACTGAAAGAGATAAGAAGGCAGAGGGGCAAAGGGAAGGATATTTTCTATGATGGACCAGGTACCATTCCTTCAAAAAAGTTTTGACCTTTTTGACTCCCACCCCTCCCCTTTTACCATCCCCACCTCCCTCTGTACCACTCCCAAACCAGTTGAAACCACAGTAACGTCTGTTTCGCGAAAGGAGTGTCGCAGTTTTACCCGTGGAAATCCAGAAAGGTGAAAACCTGGACCTCCAACTTGGTAAAATGTTTTCGTTAAAGTAAAGAAAAGCTCAACGGCAATAATTTTGAAGCAGAAACTGGCCAATAGCTAGAGTTGCGCAATGTCACACTTTAAAACACTTGGGTCAATTCAATTTGACCCAAAAGTGGGTCAGGAGGTAACCGACCAAAATTACTGTGTCAAATTATGACCCAAGTGAGGTTTTATTTGATCCAAATTGGGTTAAATTATGACCCAAAATGTTGGTAAGTACCCCCCTGACCCAGGTGTTTCTAGAGAGTTGAATAACACATAAAGGTAGGCCAGGTAGCTCCCCGATCACATATACTAGTAACCGGATATGAGTGTTTATGAACAGATGAAGTCCCAGATCGAACTAGAAATATACATAGCTGCCACTCAAGTTAATCTTTTGACAATTTTGAATCTTAATTGTTTCTAGCCTGCATGTTGAGGCCGCGGCCTACAAGTAGGCCATAGGTGCATGGTAAGGATTTACGGCCATATCAATTGAGAGCCTAGTCGTTCCCTTTATTTTCACCACAAAAGTTTTCTTTGACACCAACCTTTCCCACCTGTGA
>WURT03630171.1:1514-40085 GCA_009936505.3 Holothuria glaberrima | reverse complement strand
AAACATTTACTCAAAACAATTTGAAAGCGTAGATAAAAATCACATAAAAACACAAAAATCGCTAAAAGAGACATTAAGATGGAATATACAAACGGACTAAGACTCATAAAAAAACATTCATAAGCACCCACAAAAGGGTAAAGAATAGATAAAACACTTAAGAATTAAGAATAGGCCCAAAGCAAGATAAAACAGGATAAAGAAAAATAAAAGCACAAAAACATAAATGAACATTAAAATTTGAAAAAAAGAGCCGAGTAGTCCTCTAAAAAACTTTTTCCAATCATAAAAGGGACTCTAAACCTGCTCAGCATAGTCGAGATAGGGTCTTATACTCGAACTGCTTATACAAATTCAGCACAATTCTTTACAAAACTTACTGAAATTCCTTTTGATCAATCCAAGAACCCCACTTGCCCTAGCAGCGGTAGCTGCACACTGCTAAAAGAAAGTTTACCATCAATTATAATGACAACTCTCACATCTGTTATCAAAGTCACTTAATTCAAAATACTCCAGTTCATGGTTTAATCATAACTTAAGTTTGCAGGAACGAACGGAATAACTTTGCATTTATCATCGTTTGAGCATATTTTTCCAGTCTAAGAATCCGAAAAGAGTTATTATGGGCCCTTTGAAGCAGGGAGAAGCATCCTCCTTACCATGTATCTTACGACAGAGCTTGCTTTAATTAATCAGTACGCTTGCTTATATGGCAAAATAGTGAGCTATCAATATCATTGATGAAAATTAATCAAAGGATTAGGCCCAGAACCCTGAGGCTACTTTTGACTTTCTTCCAACATAAAACTAACCATTAACCAACAGACCTCCATGCGACCTGTCATCAAGCCAAACACTGATCCACTCAGCACAAAAGCGGCCTTGACACTTAGCAAATTATTACAAGTTATTATAAGTCTTGACTTTATCATTTTTGTTTTGAAAATCAAGGAAATGACATCTTCACCGTGGCCAGAATCAAGAGGTACATAGACGTACACATTAGTTACACAAGTTTTTTGGACAGGAAACGATGTTGAGACTGATTTAGTAACACATTATTCAAAAAGATGCTTAGTACGCACAAAACCCTTGACCAAATACACCAAGACTTTGCACACTACACTAGTATTCTGTTCAGTTAGAACCTAGTTGAAAACTACACACAGTAATGTATTGTTGATCTGATATGGAATTTAGACAAATCCACCTGGGTTAAATGTAGTCAACCCAGTTGAAAGCTGTGTAACCCAGTGAAACCCAGTTGGTTTAATATGGAATTTGGGCAAAACCAACTGGAACCAGCTGAGCCCAGTTGAAATGGTCAACTGTAAACTGACGGGCATGTAATTACAAGGCAAACTCCGAACCCCTTCCTTAAATATGGAGTAATGTTTGCGACCCGTCAGTCAACAGGGACCAAGCTTGAGTCAATAAACGTTTGGAAAATAGATTACAGAAGAACTTGCAAAATTTCAGAAATTCATGCGGAATAGCAGGATGGATCCCATCTGGCCAAGGGGCCTTGTTAGCTTTTAGACTGCTTGATTTATTACAAACTAGTTCCTCAGAGGAAACATGATCAACACCTGATTTGAGTTCATTCCTGTACAGAACTAACATTTGTTGATATTTTAAAGACTAAATGGAACATCATACCATATAATGGACATGCGTAGTAACAAAAAAGTTACATCAAATAATCTTTTTTTCGATTTTAGATGTTGCAATGAAATACCTGATGAGACTGAATACCTTTAACATTTTCAATATATACAATCCATCAAAGTGTGATCAAGTTTACATATGTGGTGTACCAATTTGGGATGCCTACAGTGCAGCAGCAGGTCTGGCAAGAATTCTGTCTCATGCAGATATGAACATACAGGCAATTGTTACAGTTTCCTCCTCCCTTACAAAAATGGTATTTTGTAAGCATTCCAGGGAATAACCATCCGTCAACCTTGCAAAACGAAGTAAAAAAATTCAAATGAGAGTTTGTATATAGTTTGCCATCAGAAAGTACTTGGTTTGAAACTGCACTTCCGCAGTGAGAGTTCCAACTTTACTTTTAAAGCTCGGTTTTTTGGTACTTGTCGTCAACCCCAGCATGTCTATGTATGTCATCTTGAACATGACATGAATTTTGCTTGATTTCAGCAAAATTTGGATATCTGGTTGTCCGACTCCGGAAGGTGTTTGGTTTAGGAAGGCTTCCTCTTTGCTTGGTTCCGATGTCTGACAGTGGTGGAGAGCGACGATTTTGCCCATTCCCCATGCAACATTTGGGAAAGTAACTACAGACTAAGGATACGCCTACATGCACTTGTGTAGGATGGGAAAGTTTAATTGGGAGCGATTAGCACACCTATATCTCGTTTCCTCTGTGCCATGACAGAGAGCAGAAGCGAATCTCACCGTTTTTCATACATGCTTTATCTTGTATAGGGGCATCGGTGAGTCCATGCGGCTTCTCGGCTCTGGTAATATATACTAGTAACGACTTAAAGTTTGTTCTGTTCTTCTGATGGATCCTTTAAATTTTTATGCCGTTTACCCTCTAACAAAGGTTTTTCTTTTTGTCTTTCAGTTAAAAATGTTCGGGAGGAGGAGATTCACTATACTTCAACCGAGTTTGATGTTGAAGAAACACCAGGCGGTCCAATTCTGCGTGTACATCACATGTCTGAAAAATCTAAACAAAAAAGCACGACATGCACATCCTTTGGGGAAGGTCTTAGCCATGCTAGTGTGGGGAAAGAAGCATCATTCACCATTAAATTTACTAACACGTCGCTACTTCAATATCCCGGGGGTATAGTGTTTAGTGCTTTAGCGGTGGGTGACAATCATATGTTTGTAGCCAATCCGTTACCGTATAGCCGCGGAAGCGATGAAATTTCTTTTTCGTACACACCTACGATGGAAGGGGAGTATGAGTTTTACATAGAGCAGCTGAACAAACGCACTACGGGTCAGTTACAGATACCGGGAAGCCCATTTCGACTCGTTGTCAGAGGAACAAAAGTGAACGAGGAGGCGCAAAGGACTTCTACAGACTCCTTACCATCCTGTCAAACCATTCCACAAAATAATTTAACATGGGTTGAAGGAGCTTGGGTAACAAGGAAGTTGGCAGGATCTAGGCACGGTGTTCTGAGGAGTGGCTGGGTGTTTCAACCAAAGATATGTAGTTTCGATATTTTCACAGAAGAAGAGCTAGCTGTGGCTGTGGCGTTGTCAGAACCGACGACTATCGTCATCCTTGGTTCTTCAATTGAACGAGGTATATTTCTATCCTTGGTTGACTTGATCCTCAATCACAAAGAAAAAGTTCATTTTAATGAATCACATTTTGACAAATGCTGGGGATATGCTGAACTTCAAGTGGGGAACGTGCATATTGTATACCAAGATTTTCGGATAGAACCTGCCAGTAATGATCATCTCCAAAGTGAGAACAACTTTACAGTTACTTGCCACAACGAGAAGAAAGTATCCCAGGGATATAACTTCTTTGACGATGCGTTAGGTTTTTTGCAAGAATTTCTCTTTAAAGACCGGTTATGGCCTGATGTCATGCTTGTTTGCTTGAAAGATTCGAGACAGTTGAAATCACTTTTTGAAAAAATTCCACCTTCGTGGAAAGGTGTCATTTATCCCACAACTTCGTTCAAAGTTAAGCATGATTTATATTACACTGCCTCTGGGGTACGGGATTATCGGAATCGTGCGCAAAAATTTCCCTCGATCGACAAACGAGTCCAGATTGTTGACGCATTTGCCTTGAGTAAGGGTATGAGGCATGCGTCAGGAAGTTCACCCCTTATACTTAAGTCCAACCATTTTCACCGATGGTGTAATGAACTTGATGGAAGAATGAGGGTTTGCGGGGACGCCACTGAGATGGTTGCTCAGTTACTCCTCGGGAAAGCCATTGCACCGAACGGGAAGGATGCGTGGATGAAATCAGTAAGTGACAGAGACCGTGACGGTGTCAGAGACATAAACTCACGGGAGATAAGGGTTTGTCACGACTGTCCACAGTCTCTTCTTCCGTTTCACATTAAGAGAATCCCTGACCTTAAATGTTATAGAACAACTGATGGTCTAAGGCCGGCTGAAGAGAAAAATTTTAAGGTATGGGATGGTACTCTGTGTCCGAGTGAATGTATGAAAACGGAACCAGTTGACCAAGCTCAAACAGAGTCTGGTCCTGTGGATGTTCGTGAATGCACAGTTTCAGTGTAGGAAAATGGTGAAGACTTTGACTACATTTCAAATTGTACTCAAATTAAAAGAAAAATGTTACACTGCTTGAAACGGAAAACCGTAAACATGATATTCATGGTCTGATATATAAAATAATGAAGTTCACTGTCTTATTGGTACGAATTATCTTGACTCTACAAGTCCTCTCGTTGGAACAGTCTATGTAACAATAGTTTGCATTACATCATACAATCATATTAATTTCCACAGGAAACCAAAACATTTACTGTTTGTTTTGCAATAAAGACGTCACGATTTTTAGTCCCAGGGACTACTTTAATTTCACTGAACGAATTTCAACTATTGTATCTCAGGGATGGAATGAGCTATAAAATACATGCATTGTCCTAATTCTTGACTTCAAGTTTAAGTTTGTACGTCTAAGATTTACTTTCAAGTACACCCACAATTCCGATTTGAAGATCACCGTGATTTGAAGATCGGTCGTTAAGGTCGGTATGCAATGATTACCAAATTAATCTTACAATTAGTTTGTCTTTTTATGAGTATATCGAAGCTAGCGCATCATCTTTTGAATTGCAGTTGGTAAAAGAAATAGAAGTACCCTCTAAAAACGAAAGAGTGAAATTCACTCCAAAGAGAGTGTGCTGAGGGACCTGCACTGCTAGTAGGAGTGAATTTCATTTCATGTGTGGAAAGTATCACTCTAATTGGAGTGAATTTTCACTCCACTCGGGGTGAAATTCACTTTTACAAGGAGTGGTCCCTCAGCACACTCTTTTCGAAGTGAATTTCGCTCTTTTGTTTTAGAGTATAACTCAGTGTCACCGATCCTGCTTTTTTCTCCCGGACCATGTCGTAAATATAAAGCCCGCCACTAATGATTCTTAGGAGGTAATACGCCTTCACTTTAGCATCTTCAACGCCTGAACAGGGTTGCCTTGTTAATAGTGAATCACTTTTGGCTTGTATGCAGGATTTCTTGATGTCGGGCGTAGTGCATCTGAAAGGTATTGCACCATCTATTGAAGAGAAGTTCTCCGCCTAAAACGTTAAGTTAATTCAAATAGTCCACGTATTTCCAAGGCAGCTTATACCAAGTTACTTATAATGTATAAACTCTACGGTAGATCTGAATGTTGTGTCAAATAAAGTGAAGTACCCCAATCCGATAAGGTAAAATCATAGGGGTAGAAAGCTGTTTGAGACTGGGGGGGGGGTTAAACCTTGTTTCGGATCGCCGTCCTGGGGGAGGGGTCTAAGGGTAGGGATGTCCCCCTCCCCTTTGGAAAATTTTTGGATTTTTGAGGGACCTTAGATGCAATATTGTGCATCATTTTTGGACAAATTTAAGGTAAATTACTGCACTTTTTTGACCGTGGCATTTTTCGGAAAATTTTTGAATTTTTAAGCTACCTTAAATGCGATTGCGTGCATCTTTTAGACTAATTTTAAGGTAAATTACTGCACATTTTTGACATTTCTTGAAAAATTGTTGGTTTTTGGAGGGACTTAAGATGCAATTTTGTGCATCATTTTGGACATAATTATTTTAATGTAAATTACTGCACATTTTTGACATTTCTTGGAAAATTTTTGAATTTTTGAGGGACCTCAAATGAAATGTGCTGCATTATTTTGGACTAATTTTAAGGTAAATTACTGCAAATATTTGACATTTTCAACAGAAAAGACAAATATGGGGTTTTTGACCTTGGAAAGTGGGGCTAAAGCATACTTCCGCCCCCTACAAATTTCGCTGGGGGGCTGGAACCCCCCCCCCCCGCTTCCTACGCCCTTGGGTAAAATACAATCTTGCAGATATTTTGTCACTGTGTGGTTTCAAAAAGTTTGTGTACTACACGTTTTGCATACTCTTTAAAGAAGTGATGAAATCCTGCAAGGCAGTGTTGCTCACACTGTAAAAAAGAAATTGGTGAACGTTTTTCCAACATTGGGCAGGAATGTTAATATATTGATTTTAGGAAAAGTTTCCTCCAAAATTTTCGTGACTGATGGTTTTAGTGAAATGTAGCCGAATAAGTATATCACTATAATGAAATTAGATAAAGAAAGTGTCCCAATAACTGTCATAATTTTTAATGTAAAGGTTACTGTCTACGTACGTGTCTATAATGGAATTGGTTAAAGTATAGCAATAATTATTCTTGATAACGTTATTTTGAACTGGCTATCATTCTTTAGCCCAGTACTGTTCTAACATACATGGGATATGTCTGCGCATGCCGCAATATTTCCTTCTGAATGTTGGTGAGCAATTATTTGAGTACTGCTTTGTTTGTGTTTAAAAAATTGTATTCATCCTTACTTTTTCAAGCATCTGGTGTATGTTGATTTTATTCCAGTCATAAATCCTTTGTCAACATTACATATTACCTTATCAAGTAAGGAATACTGAAGATTAATTAAATCTATGAAACCTTGATGTCACGTCATCTGTTTGATAATAATTTGTTCAATGGACGAACATGAAAACTTTTTTTTTCTCACAAAAAATGTTTTGATTAGCCCCCCCCCCCCTTCAAAAAAAAGAAATTTTGGGCAAGACCGAGTTAGACCTATTTTAGTCAAAGAGAACATTCCCCTTTGTAAGAAATGCCAAAATACACTTTATTTATGAAATATATGAGGCAATCTCAGTCAAACTAAAACACCGCAGTTTAACCTAACAACAAGCATTCAGTTGTTAGGGTTCAGGAGCCAGACGTTGATCTTGGTTTCTTCTTTGCTTTCCGTGAACTTAGTAATTTGCATCGACAAAAAAATCAATTGTGATATTGAGTCACACATTTCCATAGCTTAGAAATTGTTAGCATTCTCTCCAAGCAAGTATGAATGCTATTGGTTAGTTTTGACATGTTTTAAAAAGACTAAAAATATTAGAATTCCGGTAGAATCTGTATTCTGTTCTTAAGGATAGCCGTCCAGACGTTACCTGATAATGGTCTCAAATATTTAATCCAAAGTGAACCCAAAGAAAGCACAGGTGACACTGCAGCTTCACAGTCGTCAAATTCATTGTATTATTCTTGAAACTTAAATTGCCTTATCTCATTTGCAATTTATACTTTCGTAATTTACACTTACTGCATACCCACTTTGTGCTTACCAATTTAACACACACATACATACCAAAAGACTTGTGACATGCAGTTTGCATGCGACATACAGAATGTATACGACATACATTCATTCCGGCTAGTAAACCCATACCTATTTTATACCGGAGTTTACAATACTCTGAAAGTAGTTATACCTGCAGGAGTCTGTGACGTTGGAGGGGAGGGAGGCCCCGCTGAAGTTGATGTTGTAATTTCACCGTCGATAAATCCACGGTGTGGGCCTAAACTCTGTGCATATGCGAGCGGGCGATAGTTTGCATCCCAAGGGGCCCTTCCTTTGTTACCTTGTGAACCAGTGCTGTCCTGAAAAGAGGAGTCCAAGGGGCAGAGGGAAAGAGGGATTCCCCACTCTTCGAGAAATGTTTTATTCATTTAAGGTAGCTTTGTATAAAGTGCAAGATAGTGCTATCTTGGGAAAGCGTTTAACTAATTTCATGAATTGTAATTCTCAATACTAAATGTTTTGGCTGTAACACAGCACCCATCCAAGGATGAAACCGTAGACATAAAAGCTGCTTTCTGGAAGCCAGGGGATATAACTATATAATGACACTATCCGGGGATATTACTATGAAAGGATACTGGCTTGGTGTTTGGTAAATGTAAATGCATTAATAAGCAGTTAAAGACCTTTAGATACGCCTGTGTAATGGGATTTACTCCAGTACATATATATTACGATACAGATATTGCTTATGTATAAGAATGCCACATTATCTACTTTTCGAAATAAGCCTGACGATGGGAGGTATAAGGCCTCATTTTTCTAATAGTAGCCCCCCCCCCCCAAAAAAAAGAATTCTTTGCATTTTCGTCCTAATAAAACTCATTAGGCATGGATCGTAAACTTTACCAAATTCGCGCCAAGACTGTTTGAGACGGTGTGAAAGAACAAAAAATGTAACTGAAGTTTAAAGCACGAATATGTTTGTAGTTTAGGAAAGACTTTTCATAGGCTTCAAAAACGACTTAAATACGTAGGTTCGTGTGAAAGACATCTCACCTTACCCACTTTCAGACAGAGTATAAACATGAACCCCTAATTCTTGGATGAGTGTTCTGGACAGGAGATTTCCTAATATTCATTCTCTATAATAGCCGTACCCATACGCGAACCGCGACGAATAAGCAAAAAGGGGCCCGAATATTGTAATTTAGAAACCAATTATTTCTAGGACAATAGTTTTATGCAGACTCTGCCCCAAAAGATTTTCAGTTTTCTAAAAATATGTTTGCTAATAACAGCGCGATTATGACGCCTGGTCATTGGTTTTAGCTTTCAATATTCAGAAAACAGGTCTTCCCAAAGACAGAGCAAGGCAAAGGAACTATACCATGCTTCACAATCTTGCAAGTGCTGTGCTCCTTTGTAACACATCTATGCATTCAAACAACCAGCCACATTAGCCCTCATCGATTATTAACGTGAATATATTTGAGACGGTATTGATACTAAGCATAGCAATAGGGTTAACAGAGCGCAGAATGAGCGTAGAGGTTGATAGTTTGTCAAGGATTTATGAAAATTTTGATAGTTTTGAACAATTGTAATCATAGAAAATAAAAAAAAAAAAACAAAAAAAAAAAACAAATCCATCCCCCATTCAAAAACACACATGACGCTAGCCCTAACATGGGTCTATACTTTAAAGGCAGTTTAAGATCAATTTAAAAGTTTTTAGAAATTTTCGGAAGCAGATTGGGGCAAACCCCCATGCCCCAAGGGTTCTGTCGTCCACTGTCCAAAATAATGCATTTCTGTCACAAATCTTTGGCAAACTGCTACAAAATACACGGGCTTCAACTCGCCTTTTACCTGCAAATCTATATTCCTTTCCATTTTTTGTTCATGCCGCCTTAACAGTTTTGCCTCAATCAAGTTTAACTGTGCTACTTTTATTGCTACCTGTCCAAAATATTAACTCCATGTAGCATACATATGAGAGAGTAGAGTTTGTACTTGAGAAATGAAAATTAATTTCATCCGAAGTTTCATTTCTTTTGAGGTGGTAAAATAAATCTGAGGATGTTTCCTGATAGCCTACTTATGTAGAGGGCGTGTATCTAACTCTCAAATTAACAGACAATCGAGACAGTTCTGAATTGTAGCTAAGTTTTGCTAGCTCTGTCTTTTCAGGTGGCACTCTTTATCAATAAACACGAAGTAAACTAAATGTTCCCTATCAGATTGCAGACGGAGCTTTTTGGTATCAGACTAATCTTCTTGACAGACCCACTTTAATTTGGAAATTGACGTGTATCAAACCACCTGAAATACCTGGATGCAGTCTTGCCATGGAATGATGTGTGACATAAAAAATTAAGCGAGCTTCACGCCTACCGTTACTGTTCATACCCAATACATGATTTGGGCATAAAAACGAAAATAAATACTTCTACTGGCTGACTGGCAGAAAAATGAGTTAACTTATTATGTACAACGTAAGCTTAATTATAGCGTCAAAATTTTGAAACAAAGTTAGATTTGCGGTGGCTAACAGTCTGTTACTTCTTGATCGATTCAGGTGCCCCTTAAGGCAAAATAATTACATAAAGCTCTCAGTAGCTTATATGTCTTAACATAACGATAATGTGATTATTACCCTAGGTAAAGCATACATATGAAGCTATCAATAACCAATATTACTTATACATGAATTATGTGCTTATTTTCTTAAGTGAAGCAAGCAAATAAAAATAACTTTTATCAACAATGTACGCTCGATGTTCAGTGTCCCTTGTTTGCAAGTCTAAGTTTAAATTAACTTGTTGAGTGACATGGTTAAAATCTTTGTTGAAGGATTCATTAATTGTTACAAAGTGATTAAAGCACAGTTATTATGTCCGTGAAACACTCTTTGCACAGTTATTAGACCTAAAGAACAGTTACTGTAGCTATGGCTTAGTCACTACAGTAACTTAGTCACAGCAGTAACTTAGTCACTGTGGCTATAGTACAGTCATTATTTCTTATAAGAATTCTTTCAAATTGCTGAAATATGATAAGTCACTTTTTTCGTCTATGGCAAAACCCCTACAGTGTTCTCTGCAGGTCCAAATTTTGGCGGTTCTTGAATCTGATCTGGCAGATGACAGTGGCGGCGCCTCCCCATAGTCAGGGGAGCCTCCCCCATGGACTTAGATTGTAAGCGCCCAATTTAGGTTTTTACCATATTAAGGCATAGGGTATCTACATACTTCAAAGCGCTCATACAGGCCGTTGTCGACCACTCTTAACGAGTTTACAAGCTCCGCCACTGGCAGATAACATTGATCTCCGTCCTGGGAAGGGGCCTAAGGGGAGAGGACACGGGGGTGTCCCCTCCCTTTTGAAAAACTTTTGCTCACCTAAGGTGGGCAATAGAGGCAAAATGGTGCTGCATTTGGTGCTAAATTTGGATTGAATAGTCACCAAGGATTCCTATTTTTAGGAAGTTTTATCATGTTGCTTGGTGCCTTAGATAATTTGCTTCTCAGTCCTTGAGGTAATTTAGAACCATAACAGTTATGGTAAAATCATTTTTAATCAAAATTCTTTTTAATGGTTCAACGTAAAATGCATAGGACAAGGAGGGATAGCGCAAGAGAGGGGGGGGGGGGGCTTAATGGAATGATTTCCAGTTAGGTGTCAGTGAACATTTTACCCTCACAATGGACATGGACGTATGATCTAAAGGGGTGTTGGACTCAAGTAACGTCATTGGGTATGGATGAATTTGGAGTCACTAAATTGTATCAGGCTCTCGTAACAGGGGTATATATGGACAAAATCGTTGTTAGATTTTACGTTCTTTTGACATAAAGAAAAACCAAAGTGTCGATAAATGAAACTTTTCATGTTGTCTAACATGAGTTAGGATGATCAACTTAAAACATTTCTGAACACTAAAACTTAAAAAAAAACTCTTTAGGAAGTGTACCACTAACTTCTGCATATAACACACGTATATGCTGCTGTTGGTTACGTTCCCAGTATTCGTATACACTACCCGTTAGACAGTGGCAATTGCGCCACCCACTTCGAAGACAAATGCTCCGCAATACAAACCCTTCGAACTAAAACTCGCGAAAATATTGCGGGTTGTGATTTGAGTGTCTTTTGCGCATGTCAGGTATTTTTTTATTTTTTATCCTTCTCACGATCTAGACTAGGGGTATTTTGTACACTATAATGTGCATGCACGAAGATGTGCAGTAGCTTTTCACTGGTGAAATCCAACAAACTACTTAGAGTCCAGAGCGGGAATCTCTTCCTCTCGGGAATAAAAATACCTTCTTAATCACAGATGGTAATGAAGGAATATCGTTGATTATTAACAAAACAACAAAACAATTATAGTAATGATCAATTTTCAGAGCAACATATTTCCATCAAGGTAATTCAAATTAAAGTGACAGTGCTACTACTAATAAAATCAAAACATTTGTTCATACTTATCATTAATAAAATCTAATTTTAACTCTAGTTTTAATACACATTCACTTTGAGTTCTGAACTGTGAACTTTGAGTTCCTAAGATCAGTATTACGATTATTTCATATTTTTTGAAGAAAATCCGAAATACTCATAGCTTTCAAGGAGTGGAAGTTTGTGAAACAAGACCGACGGCAAGCTGTGAGGGCATCACTGCCATTTTTAACTTCGGTTAGCAGCTTTTGAATGGCTTTAACAGTCCCGTCGGTTATTTTGAGCCCGGGGTAAAGACCGCAAACTTGGAAGTTGTCGAGTAACTGATCGCAAGTGTCATAGCCTACTCGTTCAAAGCATTCAAAGCTATTTGAACCATAGTAGCCTACATGAGGGAACTGGCGATCAAAGTTATGATTCATGACTGTATTTTTTCAATCAATTACCTGCTGTGGAGAAGGAAAGTGTTTTATACACTTTGCAAACGTTTCCAAAATATGTGAAAGCAACATATTTGTCCTTTCTTATTGATTTCTATTTTCGTAAAAGTGATAGAGACTTTTGAAAGGTGACCGCAATGAAAAAATAACACTGCCAAAATTGCCCTTTTGTGTTTTTCATATCTCGAGTCTTCAAAAGAAGCTCTGGGATTGACAACACAGCACCGTGAAACATAATCATTTTAAACTCTTTGTTTTCAAAACGTGAAAAAGCTCTACGAAGCATCGCGAAACAAGGCGTGGTGTCCGATGTGATCAAGTAATCCCCCTAATTTCTAACTACTCTCCGATATCGGCACGCCAAGGCCCGGCATAGTGCAGGGTCCTGTGGCCCACCCAAGTTAATTGAGATGGTCCTGTTGACCAAGTCTGTGCCTGGTGAAGCACAAGTAAGTATGGTTTTGGAAGCCATGTGCCCAATGACAGAATGCCACTTAGCCCGTGCACGCCCCTCCCAAGTGGAGCCTATACCACCAGGTCGAGCTAACACGTGCTTGCTTTACATCCCTAGAAAAGCTATGAAAGTTCTCTTTCAGGCATCGTCGACATGTGTGATATTTTTCTGTAGAATCCTAACACCAATGTCATAATATCGTCCGAACTATAATTCGTGGGATAGTTTTGCATTGGAGGTGTAATTCTAGTGCCTATTAACTACGGCAAAAAGTAAACTTAATGGATTAAATCCACAATGGAATCCCCAATCGGTATGCATTAACAACATATCTAGCGTTGGCAATTTTTAAAGACATATGAAACCGAGCGGCTGGACATCAAAGTCTGCATACCTGTATTTTGATATTTTGTATTTTGACTTCGGGCCTTAGCACACCTACCTACAATCTTCTTAGATATATTAGGCCCCTTTTCCGGCCCCGCTTTCTACACCCATGGCCTGAATGTCAAATAATGCTGTACAGCAGTCTCTTCTTCTCAAAGGTTTAATGATTTCTTAAAATGATAATGTTTAATTCTGACTTGTACTTACACAAACCTCACTGCAGTCCAACATAGATGATACACATTAAATACCAGGCCCAGCTGCCTAGCCAGATGATACAATTAATTATTATCAACTTTGTAACCGACTCGTCATGATGATTAGTTACGTTTTAGTGTAATTTTCAGCTTGAAAAAGACTATCCCTGTGCGTAAAGTCACACCGTAGAGGCTTAAGATATTTATCGATACGCAATATTAAAGCGCTTGCATACAACGTTAATTGCTCTTAATGTTTCTAAACACAGTTAGCACTCCCAAAGAGTTCGTAAACACACAAAAAAATAAACAAAATAAACAAACAAACAAACAAACAAACGAACAAAAAATAAAAAAACAAACAAGAATCCTTACTCTGCCCAGAAACAACTAGATATACAGAAATCTCGGAATCACACTTAGGCCAGCAGTACACAATCATTTTCCGGATATAAAAATAAGAAAGTTACCAATATAAACTTTGCATGAATTAGTTCCACAACCGAGGTAATAATATCAGG
This sequence comes from Holothuria glaberrima, assembly GCA_009936505.3. Lineage (NCBI taxonomy): Eukaryota > Metazoa > Echinodermata > Holothuroidea > Aspidochirotida > Holothuriidae > Holothuria > Holothuria glaberrima. The sequence continues at coordinate 26,299 of WURT03630171.1, read as the reverse complement.
TAATTATCACGTTCGAAACATCGTTGTTGTAATTTTACAATTTACTGTAAAGTAATAGTTTCGCCTAACATGACTTCACGCATTAGTTACTGAGTAGTCCCCACTACATCATTCAAAAGACAGTGCGACAAACTATACTCTTTCTCTGCGACCCTTTTCTCTAAGTGTATTTGTGAGATTTGTCAAAACGCGGATTTCAGCAAAAGGCGTATTCATTTTCTGCAGTAACTTTTATTTTATTTTTATAATGTATGCATAAGCGTTTGAGCATTTTCTTTAATGTGAGCTTAATGCGCGTGTGATGAATAAGATGAATGTAAGATTAGATAGAGATCACCCTAACATTAAATCCTACATTAAATGTTACATAACGGTTATGAATTGCTTCAAGTTTGTATAATAAAAGCTAAATGAAATCACACGAATCCTAGTAGCAATGTTTTGATACAGTGGTGAAAATTTTGAAAAAAAAAACAAAAATTTAAAATGAAAATTATTTGATAATCGCCTAGCTTGCAACCGCTAAATTTATGTAAATATTTGAATTTGCGTGATGTTGAAGTTTGGGCAGCTCTTATGGTAAAAAGAAAAATATAGCCTCTAACAGCACTCTAAAAATATCGTTGGGCACGTTTGCCACCTGACAAATTGTTGAGTAAAGAAGAAATCCCACATTGGGCAAAATTTATCTACATTTTGACCAACTTATTGGGCACATTCTTTACCCAACGCTTTGCTGGGTGGCATACATACCCAACAGATTTTAGAGTGTGGACAACCGTCGAATTCCGAATAATATCACTTTTAAAACTCAGTTTGCCTTATATTGCCAGGTCTGGAAGAGATTGTCTCCGGGACGAATTATCGTTGAGTAGGGGTAATATTGTCTACATATTGGCTAGATATAAAAATGCAATTATTATCATTTATAGTTATAATATTTACAACTAACATCCCACTAGCAAGTAAGGAAGTAAGGCCTGCAAAAATGTGTTGTAAAAAGCTATCAATGCTGCTAAAGTATGTTTTCTCAAATCGCATCGGTTTCTGGAGTTTAACTCTTTCATATTTTAGTTCGTATTGATTGTCAAAATCCAACTGAAGTCAGCTGAAAGTTAATATTCGTGTAAAAAAAGAATTTCCCACATTTTGTGATGCATTCATCACTTTAGATAAAATTTAAATACTTCAGAGGGTTTAGGAACAACGCTGGTTTCACTCAGCAGTTGTGTTCTCCCTGTCTTCATTTGCAACGTAACATCTTTATCATAGCGACAGGAACGTAGTCAAGAGAGGGGAGGGGTACTTTGAGAGGTTGATGAACATTAAAAATAGTTTGCCTTCTAAGGTTGTTATTGTATACATACGGGATTTTCCCCTCTCCTCAGTGAGGGTGATTGCCCTCCACTCCACATCCCCCAACCCATGACTAGGAATTCTGATTAGAGGTTTGTAGAGCAAACGCTGTCCGCACCATCTCCTGTGTATTATCACGCACCATCTCCTGTGTATTATCATAAGATATTAATCTTTATTGTAATATCACGTCATATCATCTTAGTCATGTTGTATCACTGTATTCCTCGCCGGCGTCATCATTATCGGAGTCATCCCCGGCATCCGACGATTCATCACTCCACTCAGCCAGGCCCTTCACTCCCCATTTTCTGTGTAATAAATAAGGTAATTAACATTAAGTATTACTACTTAAAACTTTTTAATCATTAACATATTTCTTATTTTCATTACATATCCATATTACACAAGCGACCAAAAAGCAAGTAGAGTAGCAATTCTCGGGAAAGGGAAAGATGAAACCATCGAAAGCAAAATAACATTAGTAATCACACAGTGCTTAATCATTAACTATAGTAAATCAATTCAGTTTACACCGGTCCCCAATTCACTCTCCGCCGCCCGTTCCTTTACGCCTCCTACTTTAGTATTGATCAGGAGGTTAAAAATTATTAGATACTCAAATTTCGAGTAACCTAAATATTGCATTCAAGTTGCAGTCATGGTTGCAGTTGAAGTGCTCTTCCATATGAAGAGGTGGGGTAGCATTATAATTAACAGGGTCACGGATGACCTACGGGTTCACAAATGACTGATTTTTTCAAGGTCATCTGAATGAACTGTTTGGAATACCAAATAAGTACACACTGATTAAGTTGAATCCAAAGTCGAAAAATAATATGCCTGCATGATTCATGAGAAAAATATACTTCGTATTCAAGGTCGGTTGATAGCTATATGATTTTATTGCACTTCTATAAATGTTGTTGATAATACATTCACGGACAGTTGTTGACTTTGTCTACCATTGAATGCTTTTACCTTTGTTAAAAGATAGTGCAATACTTACTCTAGTGCAGCACTAACTTTACAAATGCTGCAACGAAGCTAGAAAAGAACTGTATTTTTTTTTAATATAGGCCTATAATGTCCACACTTTCCTTATAAAAGAAAGAAAAAACTTTTTTCCCAAGTGTAGGCGATGCCGTAGCTCTATGCGGTATTTCACAGAAGATGGTTTGGGGCATATAAACTTGCCTACTCTCTTTGTGCAACTTGAGACAAGTTCTTATATCAGACCTGACACTTGGAAATAGATTTTTACAGATCTCCAAGTAAGATTAAGATATTTTTTTAAACAACTCCAAATTTTGAGAAATTCTTTCGCACGATCTTATTTCTACGTCCGTGTAGAGGCAATCGAGCAGGATAACGACATCTAAATATTGTGAATATCTCAAATCTACAAAAATTGAAACGTTACCACTGTTGAAGCTCTGCTATATTGACTCAAAGGAGGAGAAACTGGTCTAACGTTAAACATAATAATCAAGCATTTCTTCCTAACCTGCTGCTCCCACAAGGAGGGAACTACTTAACCTTAAAGAGCCATTGTGGAACTAAAATATTCACAAATACCGGCAAATTCATAAAGTCTTTTCCTTTTTCTTTTGCGTGAGTCACATGTACTACTCTGGTGTTTCCTAAGAAAACGAGCCCTTCGTCGGATGTCACGTGATGACGTAATGGTAGCACCTACCTCATATTTTACTTAATAAATCCAAGATATTCTAGTCATTGACAATATCCTCTATAAAATATTGTTATCGATATAACAGCTAATAAAATGTTATATACTAAGCCAACCCTACACAGAAAGTGATAAGCGTAAGTAATACTGTATTGCCATATATTTAATTTCAAGTTTTCTTGTATAAGAAAGACAAACTTTTCTCTACAAAGAACAAGCGCACACTTTGCGATCACATTTATTCACATAAGATTGAAAGAAAACTTGTCGTTACTGGGTTTACGTACACCTTCCACCTCCCTGGTTAGATATAGCTTTGAGCTGCATTACGTCACAGAAGAATGAAGATTTTATTTACCTTTTTGTAAAAGGTGAGATAAGAAAACAACTACTTTTTGTGAAAATGACGAAAGCTTTCGTTACTGATCGGTGAACGGCATTATTAAATACAAGCAGAATGCCAATCGATCTTTTGCCGTTGTCCCTACTTTTAGACCGTAAATCCCGACCTTCCACAGAATACTTCGTGGTGTGTAATACTTGTCACAAAAATCATTTCGTTATTTACCTTTCTCGATGTTCTTTCACCTAAAAGAGAAGGAAGGGTTTCTCGATGTTCCTTCACCTAAAAAAAAAAAGAAAAGAACGGGAGTAAAGAAACAATTATACAATTTTGCAGCACTTGTTGCTGCATTTTACAAGGAAAACATTAAGAAATAGTCCTGCCGTTACTATGGTTACATTTGATCCAAGAAAACTAGGTGATGAATTCTGCTCTGGTGAAAATTTGTTGCAACTTAGTATGTAGGCGGTTAAGTCATTGAATGTTGGTGGATATGAATTATTCGTCATAAACAAAACAAGGCCCTAGTTTTCAATTATTTAATTGCAACATGGTTTCATAAAAATCACCATAATATGCTATGCAATAAGACCATGGTTTTCCTTGTATCTTCTGACGATTTTAAACTCAACAGATTTAATGTTGAGGCTATTTGTTTATTTGGTTCAAGGGATGAAGGCAGTACCGGATGATTATGAAACAAGTGTTTATCCTTTTTAAATGTTAGTAAAAATTAATGTACTGTACTGTACACCCACAAAAAAACTTCGTGTCCTCGCCCATCTGAATCCCTAATGAAATTTTGGTGAATGAAAGGATCACACTTAAACAGATCGTTTGTGTATAGATTTTGACATTCAAGAGACACAACAGTCACTTTATCAGTCAACCACAAAGATTTGCAGTGCATAAAACGTCCTCAAATGCACAACTTGTATTTATTCTGGAAGCATTTTTTACAACAACTATTTGCAAAGGGTAAGGGTCCACTATGGCCTATAGCGGTACTAATTCAATGTACTTCCTGAAATAATTGTCTGTTTGTTCCATGCTACTTTTGTAAAATGTTAAGGCTGCGATGTTTCTTGCCTTTCTAACACACGTCCAACTTTCCAATGACATAATAGGATAATTAAAAGTTCCATCCCACAACGTAAATTCATTTTAAACATCGGTACTTTACAATGTGCCAAAGGTACTTTGCCCCCCCCCCACCCTTGGATCTGCACCAAGGTTTAGCCACATACGTCACCAAGAACCATCAATTGGTAATACCGCCACTGACGAGCACAAAAATTACTTTCACTGAAACATTTGCTTGTTCTGGACAACTAGATTTTCCAGTTACCTTTTTTATCACTTAGTCTATCGCTGAAGAAAATACACAGATTACCTGTCCTATAATGATTTTGAGGCTCTCAGAACCCATTTCATCTCATGCATTATTTTAAACTGCGAGCTCTCGAATCACGCACCGTAGATGCGCTTCTTTTACCATTATGTGGAGCCCACCCCACTCCTCTCGGTGGCATAATTTTCAGGTACGTGTCTCATTTAAAACATGATGGAGTAACTGACACTTATATGGCCCTCCGTTGATCCCTTTCATCGTTAGGCCGTGCTAGCCTACAGACTAACAACATGTTTCACTGTAATGGACATAATTTTTTAGTAAATCCCCTACCTTCCGAGGGCTTCACCTCTTGATCCCCCGCCCTTTGCTTTAAAGGGGGAACCATCCCTTAGTGTCTTAGATGCCGCTTTGTGCTACACGTCAGTGTTTACCTCCGACAGAATTTTATAGCCCCCTACCCCCCCCCCCCCGAAAAGTCCGACGACACCCCTTGATACACCATTATGCTTTGTAGACCCTCTTAATTTACAGTTGTGTGGCGGCCATGTTGAGGTATTATATGAATCAGAAGCCGATTAGGTCACAGTGGTACAGTTCGCCGAGTCTTCATGGGATATCATGATATCGTACTCGGATAAGCCATAGTGCTGCATTCCTACGTACATGTTCCATGTCCACTAGAGTACTGTGTGTTTTCAAGACCTTTCATATGTCAAGGCTGCACAAAGTGCGATCAACTTTTCTTTTAAGAAATTTGCACACACTCACACAGAGTTTCACATTCCCGATGTTAGGTGAAGGACAGTACAGTTTCTCAATTTCTTATATTACATGTAGTGAGTGAGATCAAAATTGTCAAAGCTGGAAAATATAGTATTAAAGAAAATTATAAATAGGTGTATGCGTGTGTATGTACACATTTAGATGCACGTACATGCCAGTAGACTTTTTGTCTGTAGCCTTTGTGTGGATGTTATTTACAGCGTGAAATAGGATACGGAAAATAGTCTTTGTGCTACTGCAAAGAGTCTGCAAAGCAGTCCTCTTACGGTTATCAGAAAATATTACCACAGACATGCTACTACAATTGTAGACCTAAAATAATTCTATATTTCGATAGGCAATTTTAGAACAAAATAGGCTCACGTAGTGTTGTTTACTTTTTATAGTCCATTGTCATAAGCTTACATTCATCATTTTTGGTCCCTTAAAAGGGTGGGGGGGGGGGAGCACATTCTTTTGTACGTTCCTTTTGGTCCGCCCCTAGTTACACTCTTTAACATAGAAACTTTTATATTACCCTCATGCAGTACTCTCAACTTTTCCTCTCTTAGTTCTGAACGGTCATTCATGTTCTGCAAGAAACGAAATACCAGAAAATGTGACAACAATTAACTGTAGATGGCGTCCAATTAGATCTGTCTTTCAGGTCAGTTGTTCGAAAAATATCTCAAGAGAACTGAGATTAGTTCAGTCAGCTCCCTGGTTCAGTCAAAAGTACTACCTCGGAGTAGTACCCCTTTGGTTTAGTTATGACGGACAGAATACAATCAAAGAAATAGTAGAATTATGTGCATAACACTTACAGTATGTCTAGTTGAAAAACAGTATGAGAACTTGTCTTATTTTAGAAACCCGCCTGGTATGACGCTATTTCTGTTGGCAGACAATTTCCTAGAGTTCTTCGATCTAATTGAATAGTTTCTTATTCTAGCAGGAATGGCGCCAAGCGAGGAAAAGGGGGCTTTGTCCAACCGTGTGGGAAGTTTCTCTTCAAACCGTAGAGGAAACGTTCTAGTTTCGCCGGGGAGTGTTATTGGGTATGATAAATATTATGGTCCCGACCGCGAACAGTCGCCTCTACAGTGAACTTCTTTTGCTCCAAAAAAGTAGATTCTCTACAATTTTTAAACTTTTAACCAAACAAAACTCCAAATTGGAACACTTTTATTCCATTTTACCAGAATTTTGTTTTCTTTTACAATCATAGCCAAGATTTTTTGGAGCTAGGATCGAGCGAAACGTTTTGGCTTCATCCCCTACCTTCAGCCTTCAACCCCTCGCCGTTGCCCTTGTGGGTTGAGTCCCCCACCCCCCGTCTGACAAATACGTGCACCACTTCGTCTTTCTCACCGTTCTCGCCTTGACCTTTGAATGAAGTTTAGATACGGGACATCAGTTTCAACAAGAAACTGTGAGCTACAACAGCGTAGAGCTCCGACGATCCCCTGGAACTGACAAAGCTTTTCGTTATTGAATAATGGCATTACAAACCTAATACCCCGGCACGCAGGCTAGACTTATGTGAACAAAAGTGGGAGCCATCTTGCTTCACAGCAAGAGGCTTATGTTAAAAAGTACATGTGATTTACAAAATTATCAGTGTTTCATGCAGATTATAGAGTAATAATTTTTCACCCACTCTTGTCTACACTCTTGAGAACTTTCCAAAAAGAGAATGGGAAGGGGGGGGGGTGTGCTATGTGCGTTGTTCACGTTTCAAACTTTGCATTGAATCCGGTCGATTTTAAAGAACATGTTTTTTAAAAATGATTCCAGAAGGAATATTTTAAGCATAAACTACAACTGGGTTTCTAACGTTTTGGGGGACGGGAGCATCTTTTACTACGAGTTTCAGTTTAAATTTATTGTAGAACCCATAACGTAATTAAATCACTAGCTCTCTCATAAAATTTCGACCCCCTACCATAACCCGCGCGCCTTTTGGTGCGTATTTCTGGCTCCCATTGGAGAACCTTATGATAACCTGGACCAATCTACACTACTTCCATAATGTATGCTGTGCTGTGATGGGGCACACAAATTTAACTTCAACGACATTCTTTGCACGGTGATTGAAACAACATGGGCGACCCCCCGTGATTCCATGACCTCCCTATAGTATATTTGAGAACTGCGCCGTAAATGAAGGAGGTGCCGGGGGTGGGTTAACGTAAAGCCCATCCATAGCATTTCAGGGCTGTAGCCTGGACGAAATCCGTAGGGAGGGGGCAGTTCATGAACGGAACATTAAGTGGCTTGCCTACAGATAGTTGATTCCCGGAAGAATCCCTCTTTGACCTGTGTATAGGTGTCATCCTTGGGGAGGGTGCTGGGGGGAAGGTAAATGTGAGATCTAACTTATGCATTCTCGCACACGTTCGCGATTTTAAACACGGTATATAACGAGCTCTGACTAATCGTAGTCACAACACGTGCCAGACACGATGTGTCACAACACAACACGATGCATCACAAACACAACACGATACATCACGAACACAACAAGTGCACTTCACGCTGACACAAGATTTTGCCAAAAATTTTGAGCATGTTCGGCTATCCGCCAGCAAGTACGATCAGTTCAGGGATGTGTTCCGATGTGTAACGATGTATGTGGAGCTTATCACGAGGTTAGCACGTGCTAAGGACGATATGACAAGAGCTCACAGGCGATGTCAGAGCTCGTTATATACCGTGTTTAACATGGCGAAAGTGTGCGAGTTGCATGAGGTGCAAATTTGTGCTATCGTTTGCAAAGCCTTGGACTGTTTACATCTTTACAAAATGTCAGTATTTAGTGGTATTTTTTCTGTATTTTGGTTGGACGTAAGTCAAAAGGTGCTGTCAAAGAGAAGGGGATGACACTCTGTAGTCTTTGAGAAATGTTATATTAATATGAGGTGGCTTGGATGCAAAATGGTGCTATTTTTGCTCAAGTTTTGTAAAGCGTTGAAAGATGATATGTTTTAGGAATCCTCATCATTTGGTGATTTTGTTTTATTTTGGAGGGGAATAATTGAAGAGCATGTTGCCTCAGGACAGGGACGTTACCTGCAACGAAATAAACTGAACTGAACTGTACTCTTTGAGAAAGGTTTCTAGTTGTAAGTTTTCTTAGATCTAAGATGGTGTTAAAATTGTTATCATTGGTAAAGCTATGGGCTGATAACATGATCTAAAATTTCAATTATTCATTTAATTTTTCTGCCGCGGCATGGCATCTGTATAGGACTGGTACCCGGTGCTAGCCCCCCTCCCCCTCAGTATAGAGTCTATAAATTTCCCCGCCTTTTCGGATGTAATTTTTTTATAGACCGTCAGCCCGGTCGATTTAGTCACATGAAAAGAGACAAAAAGTCGGATGATCTGATTCTAGGATGTATCTAAATTGTAGAATCGGTGTTGCTGCCGGGGCTTATCCAGTACAACTGGCCTGCGGGGCCCGAAATAGAGGGCACATAAATGCTCAAGTTCACACGAAGAGAGACAAGGATGAAAATTACTCAGAATGATTGTAAATGCACAATGGAATGCTGAAACACCGATGACAGCAACTTTCTCCTGTCCAGGGCCCAAGACAGCAGCCTTTAAGGGCCCAGCCAAGATGGTAAAGCTCATATGAAGAGAAAATGGGAATTTTCTTCTTTTGATTGAACAGTTACACTCTCGGATTGACAAGAATTCCACTGACAGCAACTTTTTCCTGTACATTTTTCCAGACAGCAGCAGCAAAGGGCCCAGGGCCCACATATGGTTTATTCATATGAAGAGAGACAAGGATGAAACCACCCTCAAATGACTCTGCTAACATAGCAGAGCACTAAAACATTATTGATTGCAACTCTCTCCAGTGCGTTTTTTCAGACAGCAGCCCCAAAGGGCCTTGGGCACTCATACAGTGTATTCATATATTCATAGAAGCTTACGTTCATCATTCTAATACCTCCAATGTTATAAATACTCGAGAGCTTCCAAGGGGCTCAGCTCCTAGCCGTCCACCGGGGTGTTGCCCCTGTACGCACCAGGGATACGAGGGCGGTCCCGGGATCGCATTCCGTCCGTCGAACGCTTAGCACTCTTTCAACGACTCTGGTTCCTTTCGATATTTAAACCTGAATTCACCTCCTTGACAAAATCCTGGCTGCTCGCCTTATACGGGTAACATTTGACCAACGTTTTCGTGTAACACTATTTGTCAACTGATCGTGGTGCTCTTCTTAGATATTGTCCCCACCTTTACCTCTCCGAAAACGCCCTGCGTACGACGACGATAATTTGTATTGAACGATGTATCTTTAGCTTAAGTTCTCGACCATTTTCAGAGAACCTCCTGCGTCCTCCATGAGTAAAAGGTAATGGAATAATTTGACTGATGTTGATTGCAAACATAATTTTGCCGAGAACTTTTATTATCATGTGCAAAGGCGCTGGTAGAGTGCTAGGTGTTCACCCCTAGCAGCTTGCGATCTAGAGTCATCCTTACCAATAAGTTACATGGCAAAGGCCTTCGTTATTCAACAATATTTATTCAACAGTATTTACAATATTTTGGGCATCTCAATGAAGCTTTTCATCGTCCGTAAACGACGTTAGAAGTGCAATGGGTAGATCCCTCCCCCCCTAAAATACATAATTTACCGGTATTTTGTTCAAATAATAACTAACGGTGAGTTGAGTTAATGATGGGTAGTATGTAACCTGCATACTGCAAGTGGCTGACTGGGTTGTGGCAGGCTTTGAAACAATAATTCTACGTAAGCTGTCACACGTATCAGTTCCTATCAAGTTTCAGACGAAGTGTAAATGTAGGTACACAACTATTTACATAACATACCAGACTGTGAATTTTATGGATTATTTAAGTTAACCGTGTCTGACCATAGGTCAGAAACGGATGTTTTTGTGACCATCATAGAAGTGCTTCAGAGAAGGAAATAGAAGATCATATTATTATCTTGGCACGTCTATTATATTTTGTTTACTAAATAAACAAAATATAATAGACGTGTCAGGGATTAACCACAAAGACCTTGGAAGCTTTGTGCATGGTCAAGTCTATCCCTCCTCTTAACCCCTGGTCTAGTTGTTCCACAGTCATAAGTTAAATTGTGAATTTCACATAGAGGGTACAAAAGAAAAAAAATATTCACATAAACCGACGAGAATTCTGGCGACCCACTGTAAATCAGTAACCTATTGATTATTCTATCACAATCACCTTTAAAAACAATCTGAAGTGAAGTGAATGATCGTATATGACACATGTCAATCTCCTTGGAAAATGGTGAGGTCATTTTAGGCACAAGAAAGCCTATGGACGACGATCGGGGCAGGGGGACATGATCCCCTTTAATTTGAGAAATCACCTATTGACTTTGATTTTTCTCACTTCGAATTATTTGAAAATGAGGTTATCCCTCTCTCCCGCCCAAATTTTGAGAACAAACCACCGCCACTGCCACCGTGATTGTGTTACGACCAAACAAGACAAGTATAAGTGGTACATTGTAAGCACAGGGCTTTCTCATGATATTCTTTCATCGGTCTGACTAAGAGCAGCAATCGGCTGGTTGATTCATTACAATAATTAGTGACGTCAGCTAAATCATGAATCCCCCCCCCCACTTTCAGTACGGATTGACGCCCCTGGTATGCTCACTTATAACACACAACCTTATGCAGTTAAGCGAAATTTACTTGTAATTAATCCTCTTGGTCAGTGACTTAGTAAGCATGCTAATTATAAGTTTGTTGTCGTTTTGTAGTCAACGAAGTAGTGAAACAACAACGAAAAATGATGCATACCTCCCATCGACCTGTCTGTAAATTCAGGATGCAAATAAATAATTTACTACCAGAATACATCCACCGAACTGTAAAAAGGAAGAATACATAGCTTGTTCTTAGCAACACATAGACCAGGATCTTCTTGACTAAGGAAATACTTAATGAAATGGAAAACGTTAGACGTTGCATAAATACGAAAATATTAGACAATGCAGTGAGATAACATTCTCCTTTAAAGGGCCTACTCGTAGCAGGGCACTGAGCAATTTTGTCTTAGTATAATACACATAAACGTGCGTAACCAGAAACTCACTGACTTAGGGCTTCACACATTATCCCAGTTAAGGTTTGTTTCTTCAAAATAAGGGTAATCGGTTTAGTCAACGTAACTACGGCGGGATGTATGTTGTAACACTTTGCACTTGGATATTAATTTAAGTTGTAGCCTAAGTTAACTTTCTTACACCTACGTGATGATTACCTAGAGCAGGCTATCTTAACTATATTCAGTAAAGTGCCACTTGATTGGATAAAACTACAAGGAAAGCCACCCAGTGGAGTACCCAAAATTTCTCTCACGGATGGGGGGGGGGGAGGGCATCCAGTATGTTATTATGTGATCACCGGCCTGGGGGGGGGCCTAAGGGGAGGGGATGTGCCCCTCCTTTGAAAAAGTTTTGAAAAATTAGGCATCCTTACATGCCATCTGGTGCCACATATGCTACCTTTTGAAGTAAAACTTGTATGAAAAATACGTATTTTTAGGAACTAAAATACGGCATCAGTGAGGGGCCCCCTCTGTGTAGTAGTGCCACCAACCAACCTTGTGACTGTTCGTCCTGTGGGAGTAATTCCTGTGGGAATAGGACCCCTCCCGTTTGAATGAATCTTCGTCTATGCATACTGGGTAGCGTTTCGCATAGTAACATTTCAATACACCGTTGCTGTGTGAAGCTTGCAACTGTGAGGCTTGCATTTTGTACAGGGCTGTTACACTAACTGTTACATACAGTACTGTAGCTACCGCAATACTCGCAAGTGTGCCCAGTTGAGAGGTTGAGAGTGTGAATGTCTGAATAATGGGAGTGCTTTGACGCTCGTTCCATTTCTCAGCCGAGCTCTGAGCTTCATGATAATACCATAGGCGTAGGAAAAGGGGGGCAGAGGGGCGACCGCCCCCACTCTCGATGGTGGGGCGGAAACCCTCTTTCCCCCCACTTTGGATGGCATGCTAGAATATATATATATATATATATATATATATGTATATAGGCCTACTGCCTGTAATATACCAGTATACCGGCGTCCAGATGTTATCAATATTCCTTTCCAGAGGGCGTAGATGTACTGCAGTTGTTGGGTGTACAATGGTTGGCAAAAATCAAAGATTTCTATTTTATTTAATGTGCAGTTTTTTTTTTTAACATGAGTTATGGCATAAAAATTTTTCTTTTATTTTTGTTCATTTTATTTTTTTAAATTGCTCTTTTAGGTAGAAAAAGGCGAAAAATTCCACATCAAAAATGTATATTTTGGTCTAGGGGGTAGGGCGAGGTGAACAGTCCAAAAATTGTTCGTTCCCCCCCCCCCCCACACTTTCATATTGCTTCCTACGCTTATGAATACCACACTTGTTTTGTAGCATACATTCAATACGTAAGTGTTAAGTCTATTACAACGCTTTAAAATCTCATTTGATTGATTCGATCTTTCTTAGTAGTAAGCCTAGTAGTCCTGATGCACCCGGAAGTGTGGGATAGGAATGAAACAACATACTGGCAGATACAGGTGTCTAACCTTGAAAATTTCAAAAAAAAAAAAAAAAACCTGTTACGTTTCACAAATCTTTGAAAAGTTCCGGATATATGTATTTAAGTTTTCATTTTGTTCTTCTTTGCTTGTAAATCTTACCACACCTTAATCCGTGCCACTGGAGTTCAAGTAATTAAATGCTATGGAACTTTATTATTATTCTGTAATGTTGATTCCTTACGTAGTTATTTATGTTTAGCTTATTATTTGTCTTATGACATTATTTCACTTAGAAAATATCTGAAGCATCTAACCCGGCAATTTAGAAGCACATGGGTCAAGTTATATGCTTTAATGGTATGGATGATTTATACTTTCGTATTTACTGACTATCTTGTAATATTGATTGATTAGGTAGTTATTTCTGTTTAGCTTATTATTTGTCTTTTGGTATTCTTTAGTGTTATTCCACTTGATGAATATTTGAGGCATCCGAGCCGACAAAGTAGAGACACTGGGGTCGCATTAACTGCTTTATTGTTAACATCATGGCGTTGGTCATTTACAATTTTGAAAATAAGCAAAAGATTCTCTAAATCCCTTCTGTTTATTATAAGTATGATAACAATATAAAACTAGTTACCTTTAACGTCCCTTGATTTGAGAGATGATAACGTTGACATGTTTGTAAACGCCGGTGGAGGTACACAGCCACCATACCTAAACATGGAAGTACACAAAAGATAGCAAAATCTGGAAAAGTGTATTCTACATGGTGAAACTGGGAGTTTCACTCCTTGCTATGAAATAATTGGAGCCAAACAGCATACAATATTAACACTATTATGTTAACATTTTATTAGAACACCCGAGTAAATATACCATACCTGTTCCTTTTTTGAGTGTGAAGGTATTCTGACAAAACACATGGGGGATTAAGACATTTAATTTTAATAGGTACAGCTATGTAGATTTACCATCTTTCTTTTCTTTAAACAGACGAAACACTTTTCTCACAGACCAACAATTACGACCGCGATAAATCATAACAACTGTCTCCACAATATTTTACATCATTATTCGTTAACGGTAACACAGTCACATTATGGTGAATAAACTCAGTATCATATATTTTGTTTTAGTTTCAACTCTTTTCAAGCTGGTTTCATCTACATCACATTCATGGTTATGCTGCTATGACTGGAAACACAATGAGGTTCAATGTAGTTCTGTTCTAATGTGTCAACTTTTGATTTCATAACACGCCTAAATTATCACCACGACCCAACAAAACGGACCAGCCTGTGTCACACTGTCATTAAATGCCATTCAGTAGGTTCAATCCAGTGAAAAAGTAATGTCAGTGCCGTATTATAAGGTACGGATAATTTGGTTGTACTCAGGGCAGGGAATTACTTTCAGACAGCAAAACGATAAAGGCTGAACACCCAAGATACCATGTGTAAGGAGGTTATAAAAACTTTCGAATTTCAGGACAGATGCAATTTCCTAGCACCTGGCAATCTGGATAAGTACATTTAATGAGTTCAAGTGTAAATAATTTTCAGTCAGGCCGTCATGCAGTTTTTGGATAGATTAGCCAGCAATTAAAACTAATCTGTCAAAATTGCTATCATGACGACATAGGTTACTGGTTTTCTTCTTCATATGTTTTAAAATAAAACGCAGTTAAATGCCAGGTCCTAACACAGACTGTTGAACAAGATAAGAACAATAACGTAAATTAGACTTTTCGCAAAAGGAACGGCTAGACCGGGACACCTCATTGTTCGTTGAGAGAGTGCCCTCACATTCTGCCCGAAGTGAAGAGGTGTAATAACAATTGACAATAATGCACACGTCGGTTGCACGAACTCAGTCACGAGAATAACACCAGGAGAAGGTAAATAAAGGCAGGGGTGAAACCGGCTTGACTTTAGAGAAAAGGGATCATCCTGATTTCTGAGCGTAAGTAGTGTTGCCATAAGGGGTGGGGTAGGGGGAACCGTAGTCATGTCCGTGGTTCCCACCTCCCCATCTACACTACTGTACAAGGGCAGCGGCGGTAGTGGTGGGTTATCATGGGTCTATTTTTATCATTTTCACTAGAAATTGTTCTGAAACTATCAACACTTCCTCAAATCCTTCTCAAAGTATCACATATGTAGCTCGCTCAGCCTGCTTTCAGACTTACCTCATTGCTGTACTAATTATCACCATGTAAGACCGCCTTAAGTATATTCAAATTAATCATCGGTAAAAGTATTACAGTAAGGCTGATTTCTCGTGTACCTAACAGTTATTACGGAGAAGCACAGCACTGCAGAAATGCTAAGTAGGGGAGTTCAAGAAGACATAGGCCCACTTGTTTTATGAAAACTGAAAAATTTGACAAATTACCAGTCAGGAAATCGGCTTCTCATTGGCCGATACATTTTGTTAGGACATCAAAGGTGTCTTGTGGAGAGTATTGCCTACATGCAACTTTTGCTTTGGAATTAATTTAAAATGCAAAATTTTGCTGGCTTCGAGAAAATTCGTTGCAACTTGCACTCCATATAGCACAAACATATTAGCGCAATAATACACGGATTAATTCTAAAACACTTTCAAAATGGAAGTACATCCTCGACCTCTCTTAAGACCACGCAAATAAAGGCAATCTTTGGACAATCTTATAACATTACTAGCAAATACGTCATCATTTGTAGCAGGATATCAAAGACTTAAAGCATCTTTTGTCCTTTTACATTTTTTAAACACTTTGTAGTTTGCTTTGCGCGCCCTTTATAGGTAGATGGTGAAAGTTAATATGCTTACAAAACGAACGTTCTGAAGCACGCTTGTTAGTCCACCACCTTTTATTTGTTTATTCCTACACCCTCTCTCGCTTACTTCCCGTTGGACGGTGATCGTCTGAATAATCATTGTTCATGTAACTATCACCATCTTGAAATTACCACACAGCTGCAGGAGGCCCTTTGTCCGTCTGTACCAGCCAGGGGGGGGGGGGCGTGTAATACCACACTCCAGCCAATATTTCCCACAAAATAAAAATTCCTAAGCAGAAAATTAGTTCAAAGACTTGCCAAAGATAGCACCGTTTTGTATCATAGCCAGCATATGTCTACAAATAGGCCTAGTTTTTTAGGGCAACACACTTTTCTTGTATTCAACCAAAATTATGAGTTCAATAAATAATGGGAATTTTTCAATATATGACCAGTTCGAAAATTCACCAAAGATAGCACCTGATTTTGCACCTGAGCTACCGTATCTTAAATGAACAAAAGTTTCTCAAAGTTGATACCCCCCTCCGGGACGGTGCTTGCACAAGGTGACAAAAGAGCAGACAATCTGCCCCTTCCCGTGGTGACCAAAAAAACCAACTTCTGATGGATCCATTGACAAAGGAATAACTTACATGGACAATGCACACGCACATTTTCGCCCTTACCCCTCCCCGAAACACTTTTGAAATCCTGGTGCCGCCACTGAACTTACACAGAAGAACACGGATGGTGGCCGCACGAGAGAAACTATATATATATATATATATATATATATATATATACCAGTTCCGGTTTCCGAGGATTAATAAAATTATATTCGAGACATTGAAATTTTCTTTGTGTCCTTTAATTATTGATGAACGTTTTCCTGAAAAATTTCTAAGGACAGAAGGCGATATGTGTGAGTCCCCACCTAGATTTGCACTTTATCTGATCAGGGAGTTGTTATTTGGAAGGAGATACATCGCTTTGAAGCGAGGTTTGACACCGCCAAGGTCACACAGTAATCTGTCTCTTGTATCTTTTTGGACATTTCTATAGGGCTTACACTGGATTAGGTAGTTCATACAATAGAGAATTGTTGTCTGCTACATCTACTGTAAGACTGGGGGTTTTTTGTCACTGCCACAGTATTACCAGTCGCCAGGAAATTAAAAATTATTGCATGTTTGGAAGCTCTTTGACGCGGATGAGAGTATACCAATAAGGTCTTATGTACAAATGTGAACATGTTTATGTACCTGGTATTTCCGGAAACTTCCGGAAACTTTCGAAATTGGTGTGACAAAAATAAGACTTCTCCCTCTTCAGCTCATTTGCATGAGGTTCGTTCTGTAGGAAGGTGCAAACCTCATTGGCTTATTTCAATTATACAGTCGTTTCTTGTTTTGAAGCACCTGCCCCTAAATTGGTGGCGGTTTCAACCTGTGCATCAAAGCATTGTTCTGAGAAGGTCAATTGTGACTGGATTACTAGACGTGAATGATGTTGGTAGCGTATTGATATCACACTAAAGCCAACGAATAAAAGCAAAATTCCACTTTTAGCAGAATGCATAGCTTATCATTGATAATCTTCTCAGGATAAAGTGGGTCTTAGGCTATTAGCATAAATTAAAACTTTCCGTTCAACCATCTCCCAAATAACAACTCCCTTATATGATTGTTAACGTATAGGCCCCTAATGTCCTCAGTTTATAATATCCGATCTCAATCCCATCGGACAAACACAGTGGCGTACGCAGGATCTCTCTCAAGGGGGGCATGCAGTATGTTGTGTGATCGCCATCCTGGGGGGAGGGATCTAAGTGTGGGGGCCCCCTCTCCTTTGAAAATTTTTTCAAAATTAGGTGTCCTAACATGCAATCTGGTGCCACATATGCTACCTTTTGAAGTAAAATTTGTGTTACAAAATTACTTTTTTTAGGATCTAAAAAAAGAAATAAAATTGCATCCGTGACGGGGGATATGGCCCAATGCCCCCGGCCCACCACTGGATAAACAACGATCTTTAAGAACATACATGTTGGCTAGGGTAAGTGAAATTTTCCCCTTAATTCCTAAAAGGACCAACCGTGTGAAATTTTGCCTCCATAAGGATTGTCAAAGAAGCGTGACCTCAAATCCATTGCTATATTGTTTAACTTTGCTGTGCACTGACATTCGTCGTGCTTTGTTATGTAAAAAAGGTACGTCACAGATACAGGTGTAAATAGTCTATGTTGTCATGAAGAAAAGGTCAGTGGTTCCCAACGGGGCGTTACCCCCCCCCCCGGGGCGTTTTCACAACTCAAGGGGGCGATGAGCGGTAAGGGGGCGATGAGCGCTAAGGCGGCGGCAGGGGGGCCTTTTGAAAAATATGAGATACTTAATTTTAATCGGGGCTTTACAAGATTCCGAAATCTCTTCCTGACTGGTTCGCATGAAAAGGAGGTAAAGGAAGTCAATAAGTCAAGTATATATCTTATATTCCCTTCCCAGATGACACGAAATCGCATCTAACAGCATTTAACTTCATTTCCCTGAAAAGTACCCTCATATTCCCATCAGTGGACAGTGAAAGCGGTGACCGAAACGAGCCATAGCTAAAAAGTTTTCTCCACTTTGACTTCGTATGTAGTTTTTGCTTGCAGTCCAAAACATACTGGCATAAGTGGCAATTGTAATAAAGTGTAACATAATAGATGCCTTTTGCCATATAAAATAAAAAAAAAACCTAATAGGTTCTCAAGAGGCCGCCCACGGGCCATTTGCTGCCCTCGACGTCCATTAACGAGCCAGAACATTTTTCGTGAAATTTCCTCAGTGCAGTCTAGAGCACTTTGATGTCACATTTGCTCCTGGCCCATACAGGCCAACTGGTGATTCTCACATGCTATGCACTCTAGAAACGTCCGGTTCAGATTGAACCGGAAAGTTATCAAATGGACACTTAACACTTAACTCCATGGGGGATGTGAGGGCGAAGCACACACATACGAGCCCCGAAAGTGTCTACAAGCCCCACAGATAGACTACAGTAGAATGAATTACAGGGGGACAGCTCTCTATTCCGACGTTTCTTTGTTCCGACGTCTCTGTTCCGAAAGGTCCGCATTGAGGTTAGTGTTAGAGAAAAGGTTAGATTAGAACAAGCCCCCATCCTACCACTGTCCTTCATGCACACATTCGGAATATAGAGACGTCGGAATAACAAGACCTGGGAACATAGAGGTGTAACCGTATTACAGAGTTAGTTCAACACGTTCAGCTTGTCGATGCAGAACACCGGGAAGGGGGTGGGGGATTAAGGGAAGGGAGAAATAAGGGGAACTTGGCAGTAAATGAGATGAGATCATTTAAGCGATATCGATGTGATGAGAAAATGAGATTAAACATTTAACGTGGTTAGGAGAGGGGGTATAGGAGTGACACGGTTGTTGGGAACTTTGGATAAATGAGATAACAATATTCCAATTCAACAATTGAAGAAGGAGAAAGGATTGTTTCAATCACTCTAAGGTGGACATTTTAACAAGGTATTTAAAGTAACTTGATATAAAACTAGTGACAAAACTTTGTGTGTAAACTATGTTTAATGTGATGTTTGTTTAAAGCAATCAATCAAAACTAATTTATCTCAGTGTTAATGCGTGCTGACCGTTAAGTTTTATTTTACTCTTGGTTGGTCTTAAATTAATCTAAACGAAGTTTTTATTAAGGTTTTTAAGTTTCATTTTCAATATTTCTGAAACTATGAGCTAACATGCCAAATAACCCCCCCCCTTTTTTTCGTTTCTTTCACAGAAAACAAATTAAACTAGATTTCAAATTAAACTTATCCAGATTAAGGTCTTGAAAATTCTTGAAAAATTCTAATTTTGATTTTTGACCTGAGGTGACCCCAGGTAGAAATCCTAGAAATTCTTGGGAGTATTTCCTTTTTTACCTGTGGTGACCCAGATAAAGATCTTGGGAATTTTTGGGACATTCTGCTTTTTCACTTCCATTGACCCCAGGTAAAGACGGTGGGAATTCTTGGGAAATTATGCTTTCGAACCTCTAGCAACCCAGATAACGATCCTAGAAATTCTTAGGAAATTTTGCTTTTTAACCTGTGGTGAACCAGATAAAGATCTTGAGAACTTTTGGGACATTTCTGCTTTTTGACTCTTAGTGACCCCAGGTAAAGACGGTGGGAATTCTTGGGAAATTTTGCTTTTTGACCTCTAGTGACCCCAGATAAAGATCTTGATTTACAGCGTTTGACCCCGTGACCCCAGAAGATGACCTTTGACCTCCAACAAAAACAAAAGGGTTCTTAGTCTCACTATAACACATCTGCATACTTAATTAATATGAAATCTATTCTGTAATGAGGAATTCTGAGAGCGTTTTGTTTCCATAGCAACTACCTTTTTCCTAATCAACACTACTACTCTTGCTTGGTAGGAAAACATAAGAGGAATGTCTCATTCACCCGTAGGACAAAAGCTAAATATATACGGAGAACAGTATGCTGTAATTAATTCAGCCATTATTTTTAATGAATCTGATAACAATTGTTAGCCGAAAGGTACTAGACAACTACACATAATATGTGATGCATCCAGCGATTGCGAATTCGTATTTTGAATATTCTTCTTCTTTTTTTTTTCTTTTTTAGCATGAAGTGACTATGTAGTTGTCATACAGCTAAAAATTAAAAATATTAATCTTTACCATAAAACGACTTATTTCAGTTAATCCCTGTCATTAAGAATATTCACTTTAAAGTGTGAACCAGAGATCGTTTTTATACCTGTTATTAACATCGTTATCACCACTTGTTAATTAAAATGGTAAAGGCCATTAAAGAATTGAACCTGTGTTCTAACACTGGTACATGAACAAATTCGTTGGCAATCAAATACCTTAAATTTGAAAAGTAATCTCCGAATCACATTTATACCTTATTCTCAGTATTTGGTGATCAATAAAAGGAGACAGCCTTTTCCATTTTCTTGCCCTCCCGAAATATGTAGCCCCCTCCCACCTCCTAATATGCATCCGACCCTACAATGTACTGCGCCAGTGGTTACACTATTTCAATCCTGTACATTCAATGGCATTGCTACACACACAAAATACTAAAGTTATGAGCCTTCTGTACAAAGTGACTTTCAACGAAACCATAGTAACAATTTGCATGCACACCTGTCAATCAAACACTACTACTGTTTGTGGGCCATTGTTGAATACTCTGACCTAGCTGTACTTCTATTGTTATGTCAATGAGTTTCCCAAGTGTCGGCGGTACAGCAGACATTACGGTTGAATAACATAAAACAGGTGTAATAGTTTGAACGATAATAATATATGATCGACAGTAAGCGAATAAAGCTCCATAGATGGACTACAGTCTGACAGTAGAAATAGTGAATGTTATACACAGTTCTTGTACCACAGCTTATCGACATAGAACACAAGGAAGTTTCGGAAGTTACGCAAAGAGGAAGTTACTAAGGGAAGGGAAGAAGTTACTAAGGGAAGGGAGGAAGTTACTAAGGGAAGTGAGAAAGTTACTAAGGGAAGAGAGGAAGTTAAGGGAGCGGGAGGCAAACTTGACACTTATGTAATAAGATTGTTTTAATTAAGATAGTATTGTGGTAAGGGGAGGGGTGTAGGTAGTGGCGTAGGTACAGGGGGCAGAGGGGGCGGTCTCTCCCTGGCTCGGAAATTGAAAAAAATTGGAAATTCTCAAATATCCGAAACATAGCTAAACATTATAAAAATTTCCGAAAATGGGTTAAAATTTCCGAAAAATATAGCAAAATGTAGTGAAAAATATCAACTTTTTCTTTACCTCGCTACACTGGGCATCTAATAAACCTTACATTTAGGAAATTATAGCAAAATGTGATAAAATTTATCATTTTGTTCTTAGCCTCGCTACGCTCGGCATCTGACAGAACTTATATATGGCAAAACATAGCAAAATATAATGAAATATATCAAATTTTTCTTTGCCTCGCTGGGCGAGTCATCTGATAAAGCTTATATTTAGCCAATTATAGCAAAATGTAGCAAAAATATAATTTTTTTCTTTGCCTCGCTACGCTCCGTGTGTACTAATTCTTATATACGGCAAAATATAACAAAATGTAGTGAAATATTCTTTGCCTCGTGTACGCTCGGCATATTATGAAACTTAATTGTTTAATGGAATTTACTTCTATAAGACATTATATGGCTATTATTTATAAATTTCCTTTTTATTTATCTTCTCAGTGAAGGTAATGTGTGAATACAATTTAAGATTTTCGTCACTGTATAAGGCCTAAGTAATCAATACTATGACCTGCACTTTACGGATCACAATAAATTGTTAAGAATTCCTTGACACTAGACTTGACAAATATCTTTAATTATTGACTTGGAAAACGTTTGAAAGATACTTATCTTCCTGACAAAAAAAATAAGAAAAAAAAACATTAAGTCAATACAACACAATTGGGTAAATAAATGTATTTTGGAGGCTTCAGTTTCAAAAGGAAGAAAAACTAAGAAAACTTCGCGTCTCCCTTCGCTCGGCGATTATTACAAACTTATACGTACCTACAAAGCCCTAGAGGTAAAATGAGCTTAGGGCCTACATTCACAATTGTATGTGTAGTACGTATTAGGCCTACATAAATGCATATCCATATGTATAATACTGTGTAGGTGTAATATGCTTTGGGAAATGTAAACCATTCAACCTGAGTTGTAGCATAGAAGAAAAAAAAATTGGAAATTTTCAGATGAAAATTCGGAAATTTTTAGGTCTTGCCCCCTGGAAAAGATCCTAGCTACGCCACTGGGTGTAGGGATTAGGGAACTTAGAGAAGATGAGATAGCATTCAAACCATTTAATAAATTGAGGGAAAGAACCTTTTGTTTCAATCACTTTACCGAAACATTTTATGAAGGTGTTTAAAGCCAGTTGATTTGAAACTACTGACAAAACTTTGTGTTTAACTGTTGTATGTGCTCTTTGCTTAAAAACAAAGCTAACTTTTCTGGCACAATATGTCAAATTAATGAAAATTCTGGAGGGATAGGCATAAAATAAATCATATTGTATTATATTGTTTTGTTTTTTTTTTCCTAAAATGTTTTCGATGAGGAACTGAGTGCTATAAAGTTTAAGACATCAAGCACCAGTTCATCAGTTGGATGAAAAGTTTAATTAGTGGTTTTTATCAGAAAATTGCTTAGTGTCTTTAAGTTTTATTTCATTATCGATTAGTTTAAAATTAATCTAAACCAAGTTTTTTTTAAGATTTTTAAGTTTCATTCTCACTAAATCTAGAACTATGAGCTTACATGATGTCAGCCAGCCCCCCCCCCACCCCCTCCGTTTTGTTTCTGTCATATAGTATAGCTAGTAGGCATTTCATTATGGATCGAGAGGGAGCCATTTTGTTGTTTACGAGTATACTTCCTCCCTTTTGTCCTAGATCGCCAGGTTCCGTTCTGTTTCCTGTCACGTTTCATTCCCACGCCACATCTCGGTTCCACGTGGAAGCTACATCCCATATTTCCATAGACGTGGCCTGTTTCACTTTCTGCAGCCTCCTCATTGGTCATACAATATCATCATATTAATTGATATTTATTTTAAGGATGCGTCACAACTTTCGACCAATCAGGGGACTGCATTTAGTTCCGGGATTTCTTAGGTAGCAACGAGGTAAGCGAAGCTTCCACACCCAAGCCCGCAAGCGTATACACTCGTGTCCTGGAGCGTAAACATACAACATCATGTAGCCTGGTATCTTACTGTGTCAAGGAGCAGATAGCTCCCCAATCAATTGAAAATAGGCAGGCCGGAATGATCTACATAATTCGTCACCAATCATCATGTATAATTTGATCAAGTTTTAATCGTCTTTGGGAAGGAAGATAAATCACGAAAAAAGTTGGAACTGAGGTCAATTTTCTTCGTTTTTGGATTTATTCAGTGTGGAGCTACCCCCAATATCCTTGTACCGAAGCCTTCGTTAACACGACTGGCCCATTATCCCCCATTTCTATTACCGTCAACAGATTAAAATTAGATGTGTAATAATCGCATTAACCTTAACTTTTGTTTACTATTTATATTTTCTCCTTTTTGACATATTTACAACTTAGTACTTCCTACAAGTTCCTGGATTCCACCACTCTTAGACAAAATCGACCAAAATGACAAAAACATAAAAAAAAAATTAATGTAATTTCTACATGTATGTCCTAACGATCTTTCGTGATACTATCTAATAAAAAAATTTGACGTACCTGCTTTAAATAAAAACTTATATTTCTACAAAACTTGACTAAAACATGCAACGGTATTACTGAAACACTCATACATCAAATTAACTTTGTATTTTTCATTGCAAATGTTTCATTTTTAATTTTTACTAATCAAATATAAACCAATGTTAATATAACAAATACTTGTCAGTGTAACTTACATTGATAAATTCTTCATTAGTTACTTACCTTAGCTCACGTAATGACGGACACATTGAGGCAAACTGTAAAATACCAATGGCTTCATCTTCGGTCATATCTCTGTTGTTCAGCTGGACCCATAGCAACTCGACCGGAATCCTTGACGTGAGGGCCAGGCCCGAGGTGGTCCTGATAGCTGGTGTAGAGAGTTCTATTGATTGAAGACAGTTGATTAGGTTCACATGATTGATGGTAATCTGTGAGGGAAGGAAAGGGTCCATGTTAAAGTAATAAATGTTTAAACAGAGATCTTAGTGCTGTTGTCTGTTTGTATTAGGATATATTTACTGTTTTCAGTACTGCATTATAGGAAAGTGATGTAAACGTACTTATACATTTATTAAAATGTTAAATAAGAATTTAGCAGGACAGTGTGGTGTAGATAAAGTTAGAAAAGATGAATGTATATGTATTTATCTACTTGAGGGAA
>WURT03630170.1:37560-63446 GCA_009936505.3 Holothuria glaberrima | reverse complement strand
TTCAGTTCATAATTACTGTGCATGCATATGTGGGAAAACTCATTACCTTGGGACCGTGTAATGGGCCCTGTAATTTAATTGGTTGTCATTTTCACAGTTAGTGGTTGGAGTGGGTCCCAGTGGGCTGCAAGTCTGAGGGGCTGTAAGTGCTGTGTCATACTATGTTGTGCTAATTTTAATGGAGCAATTATGGCAGAAAAACTTCACATGAAGGATTGTGGAAAAAGAGCTCAAATTTCTGTTGAGTAAGGAACATTCCCTGGATTATTTATAGGCTTCCCTGGTAAAGTATTTCTACCAGCCATTGCCTGACAACAAGGCACTTAACTGCAGGTCAGATTAGTTAAGTTCAGGCACTTGTTGTTCAAAGGTAATTTAATCATAACTGTGAACTCTGCTCCCAACTTTGCTCTCAAACAATGCTGTTTAGATATTTGTTTTGTGATTTTTGAACCACATTTATGGTGTTGACAGTTCCGTGTAAACCACACCTTACAGCCAGATATATACATGGTATAAGTTCAGTGGCCATGTTAAAGGTCATGTGACTAAGATGACAGTGTAGTTTGCTTCTTGTTCTTCACCCCATTTTCACACATCCCTTTAATTTTCCCACTCATTACCCCATATCTTTTCCGTTCCAAATATCTTTGAAGTCTTCCATTTGGATCTTAAATATCAGTAAGGAATAGGAAGCACTTTACGGCTGTTGTGCTTATGGCCACCCTAGTATTCACATAAGCAGTGGGACTGCACGATTCTCATACTGTTTTCAACAATTCCACAAGTAAGATAAATTGTATGGGAATTTTCCACACCTGTTGGGATAACCACATTTTGAAAATGTTGGCTTTTTATGTGGCAGCTTATTGAGACACCCTTCTGATTCAAACTCCCCCTTCCCATTATTTTGGAGGAGAGAGTTTTCCTCCACATCCTGAGGCCTAGTACCATCACCGGTCCCTTCCTTCACCCCCTCACTTGACTCATGCCATGGTGGTGTCTCAGTAACTGTCATCAAATGGAAGACAATAACTAGAAAAGCAATGTAAGTTGGAGGAATGCATTTCTGTTCCATCCCATTGAATAGTGATTTTAATGTGCTTCTGTGTGAATTAAATGGCAGCATATAGTATTCAGTGTTTTAGCATTCATCTTATATCCTTGAAGTCGGAAAGATCTGCCGAAAGTTGTCATTCAAATAAATTGATACCACTATCAATTAAAAGAGTCCCTTATGGTACAATGCTGAAACACCCATTGTGGTTCAGCGGTAGTCACAGTATGAGAAATGCTTTGAAACTACACAGCAGAACTTTACTACACTTTATGCAGGGGTGCAGGATTGTCTCATTAATAACTAGCTCAGGTTTGAACATCTTCATGAACTCCTGATTTCAGAAACACCCTCTACTAGATCAGTGAAAAAGATTGTACAACCATAAAGGATATAGCTGTATAAAAACAAACTTGGACAATTTTCTGTGTATAAATATTATAGTTTAAAATTATACCAACTCAAGTGAAGTATAAGAACTTGCCAGTTTGAGTGAAATTGTTTGCCTCAGAGATAGATGACAGTGTTGCTGAAAACACAAGGGCTTTTCCAGTTGGGTTTTCAATGAAATTAAAAGTAATTTAATTAGTAATATTTACAAGGAGTTTATTAAGTTGTCTTTCTGTCTCCCAACCCCAACTTGAGATCCCATATGTAAAATGAAAGCAAAAGTTAAAAGTAATTGAAACCAGCAGTGAGGTGACACAAAACTAGAGTAATAATTACCTCAATAAAAGGGAACCTCCCATTTCTGCTGTTATATATTTGTTACAATGTTACGTGACCAAATTCAGCCACCCGTTTACGTATGAAACTTGCACTTAATTATACAATTACATTGGTACATGAGGTATTTTTACAATGTCTTCATTAGGTTAAAAGGCACTGTGTCATGTGAACAAAGCTATGTAAGGGATGACCATGTATTTACGTGCTGAAAGGAATGCAACCATTATAAAAGAGGGAAGAACATATTATTATATCCTGTTAGTGTATTCCTTTTGTACGCTTTTTTATTGTTTGGATATGAGGGGCAAAGTTTCAAGAATTTAGGGAAAATTCCATGTTTATATTGTTTAGTACGAACTGTTCTATTAAAAGCAGAAGAGGAGTAACAGGGAATTATTTCATCACGTTGTGCATGGAGTTGCTACTGGGCATGATATAGGTTACTGTATGGTAACACCTTGGTATGGAATGTGTCACAAAATATTGGCTTGGCTCAAACCTGTTACAGTTGCATCATTTGCCGTTCTATTTCTTTCACTAAAAACTTCTTTGCTTTAGTTGTATAAATGATGAATGAAGGCTTGCTAAAATTTACTAAAAATCCACTAGACCAAGACAGTAAAATTAATATGGCTCTTGCCCCTTGGCCGTCCACCACAGTAGGTAGAAAGTGATACAATAAGATTTTTCTTTGCGTATGATACAGTGGGGCATGACATGATGTGAAATAAATTGTTGAGATGATTATCTCTTGCCACTACATGATATTTTCATGTAACTAAATTGCCATTTTGGTAGATCATGTGGGCCGTTAAAGTGTCACTGTGCAACGAAGAAAAAGTCGTGAGTAGTGTGAAATATCCTATTAGCGGAATTTTTATTGTGTAGTGTTGTGGAAGGGGAGTTAAAATGATTTCATACATGTAGCTTTGTGAAAGTCGTTTTGCAACAATTTAACTTTGATATGAAGAACCAGAATACCTACCAGAACAACTGACAGTCCTCACACAATACATTGTAAACCTACATTTGCCAAAGAGTTGGAAGGGTTAGCTTAACTTTATCGAGAGTATATTAAATTTCCCTGTTTAGTTAACGAAAAGATCTGAAAAGACCTTGAAAAGTTTAGGTATTTCGTTCATGTAAGTTAA
This sequence comes from Holothuria glaberrima, assembly GCA_009936505.3. Taxonomy (NCBI): domain Eukaryota; kingdom Metazoa; phylum Echinodermata; class Holothuroidea; order Aspidochirotida; family Holothuriidae; genus Holothuria; species Holothuria glaberrima. Next base: position 60,509 of record WURT03630170.1, on the reverse strand, counting down.
TGCAATGAGTTAGGTTGGAAGGGAAGGATATTTACAGGGGGATCAGACCCCATTAGCCAGAGAGTAGTCCAGGAGTCATTCGGACTCCCCAATTCCTAGATTGCCTCATTGTAGAGTAAATTTTAATGCAGGACTTTCACTAGTATTACCTATTTGGACTCCCTGGAGCTCACCATCCTGGCTAAAGTCCTCCCCCCCCCTTCAACTAAGATGGAACAAAGCATGTAGAAACTGAAGCTATCTATCTGGTGAACAAAATGAAGACTAGAGAAAACTCATGAGGAGAATACACATGATGATTAATTTTGAACACAAACAGAACATGACTAACAGGTGATATACAGTTTTTTTGTTTATAAAATATGAGTATGGTTCACTTTCCAGTGACATATTTTGATGCCAAATAATTTTCTTTGTGGTGTAGTTAAGCTATTATTGCTATGGCAACAGAATTTGTTCCTCATTTCAATTTCTGCTTGGTGACACTTTTCTCTTTTCTCTCAATTTTTTTTTTTTGCTTTCTTTGAAAGGCAAAACCATTATTTAGTATTTTAGCAAACAAAATTGCTAGTCTATACAAGATCAAATATGGCCAAGATAATGCAAAAGCATTATGGGTGGTGATCCATTGTATACACTGAAGCAGGTGCAACCTGGGAGATGTTGGAACATTCCTGCCATGCTGCGGCCTGATAATTATCAAATCTTTTCATAATCACAAACTACAGGTTATCTATAGAGGCATACACCTTATCTTTTTCTTCCCTATTGTCCAATCCATCACTGATTTTAATGAAGCTAGGTAGTTTCTCCGTGCCATAATAGGTTATGCACCAGTATAAAGATTGATGAACAATGGAGCTGCATGCGCAAAGCAAGGCTTCTTAATTCAATGCCACATTTTCTGGCAAGGTGTATGCCAGTGATAGGCACAATGACCTCAGCATGAAGTGGAATGTAAGTGTGCACTCTATTGTATGCACTATTTCCTTGAAGCTAGCCAACAGAGTGAACCGTGGCTTATCTCAACATTGGCAAAATCTCATATGCTTGTCATATCATGCCTGTACGCCTGTTAACATGCTGAGCAGACAGTCTGAGAGAGATCAGCTTAGTTATTGATGAGAATGAACAACTAGCTTCTGTTTGCTTTAAACTTGCTCCAGTCTTCAGAGTGACATTGGTAGTTAATTAGATTGTGATAATGCAGTTACTTTCAGAGGCCACTTGGTTCAGTGATAACTGGTTGGACAGGAGGTGTTAGTTGTGATTTTCTGTCCATACTTAGCAGAGACCGTTAAATTTCAAGGTGATCTCAACATTGTGGGGTTAAGGTATATTGGTACAAGACTTGAACTTTAATCTGAGGAAATGTTTGTAATAAAAATCTTGATAGATGGTCTATGATATTGTGGTGATTGTGATCATGTTGTATTGAAATGTATGAATGGTAAGACTGTCCAGGGAGAGGATATGGTTTACATATATGGTAATTATTTTCTGTGGAAAACTGTCCTCTGAAGGGGATCAGTAAACATTTACTAACTTGATTGGAAAGAAGATTTAAAAAAAAAAGTTGATATGCCTGTGGAAACACAGTTGGATTTTCCAGAGGAAACCTGGAATGAGACATCTATGGTAAGGTTTTGTTATTTTATTCTTTTAAGTGTATCCCATACTTTAAAAACTTAAGATGTATTATTATAATTATTCTTAATATCCATGTTATATTTTGAAATAATAAACTGCTTGATTTTCTAGCATTACTGCTTCAACAAGCTAGTTAATTAAAAATTTCCCGCCTTACACAACTGTAAAAAATTTCCTGCTTGACTCCACTGCAGAATTTCAAGTATGTTAGTTGAAATCATTCATATTACAATACCAAGTACAATTGTGGTTTATTTTATTATCAGTATGAACTATTTCAGTATTTTTAGTGGTGTGAAGCCAAGCATAGCAACTTGTTTGTGGTTGTTGTGTTGGAAAGGGTTGTATTTTTTTGTTGTTGAAGGCATTGAGAGTTTGTAAATGATATTGCAATGCCTGTTAGATTTATATGAACTTCCCCCTTCAATATGCTATAATAGTATAGTTTGACAGTAAGTGTTTTTGGAGGTGGTTGAAGCTATGATGGATAGCAGTATAAGCTTGAAATCCAGGGATGAAGTATTTTTTACTCTCAGTAAAGATGTTACAGTATTTTGAGAGGACCTTCTGTCCTGTAGTACAACAACAGTAACGTTATGTTCGTCTTGTGAGTGACTTTTTAGTAGCAATAATGTAATAACTAATTTGATGAAGAGATGTAACTAATTAAGAAATATCAAAAACCTGTTTGCAATGCTCTGCAGCAGTCCTGTAGATATTTTGAATTGCTGTATATAGCTTCTGTGGTACATTCCTTAAAATATTTGAAGGCAGGGATGTGGCTATCTCGTATAAAGGAAAATCAGGGTTGCAGACTTGTCAAGAGTCAAGTGGGAAATTGTGGTACAGGCGCAAGTTTCAGGAAGCCTCCCTCTTGCCCCATGAAAATATTCCATCTGGAGAGGAATTTTGAGTTCCTAGGAAATATTGTCCCCCACTATCCACCGTAAAAACCTTCCACCCCCTTCTCACCATCAATTTTTTATTAACAATGTACTGTTTCATGAGGTTAACTCTACATAAATTATTACTTAACGAAATGAATAATCTGCTGTGACTTGCCATACGTACAATAGGGTAATTTTCTGATTTCCCTCATCGGGGGGGGGGGGGGGGGGTGGGGGGATATGGAGGACATTGAGGGGGATAAATTTCTATTGCACCGGTACATGACAATATTTGAAGGGTTAGCATAGGGTGAAGGAAGCCAGAGGTTTTTTCCAAAAAATATTATAGCCAAAATGAAAAGCCAGCAAATACACTCCATGACAAGTGCAACAGAAAATCATTTTATGAATTACCGGTAATCTTACATATTACTACTGTATTTGTGACATATTGGGCAGCTTGTTTTCATTATAAATGTTCTGGTGCAATTGGGTGATCTAGAACAAACCAAGGTTATGATACCCTTGAAATGAGACAACCCCTTACAGGGCACCACAGCTGGTAGGAGGAACACCTTGCCCAAAGGACAAAGGAAACTTGGTTTTACCGACAAGGCCACCCCTTACTTCCAAAGCATGTGGTTCTTTGCTTTGGTCTGCCTGTGTAGTCATGCAGACTACGGTGCAGACACAACAATTTGAGGTACTTATATCGTGGATGCTTAGAGGAGCATGTTGAATTCAGTAGATTTACTAGTTTGCAGGTTGAAACAGTATGTTGTCTAAATTCCATCACTTTACTGAATAGTTGTTGAATTTGAACCTGTATTTATATATTTGCTAAGGGAAGGGATGGGGAGGGGGGACTAGGTAGGGGTTTTCAGTATCTCTTAGGTAGTATCATACCTGTAAGTCTTCAGAACAATTTGTACTATTTTGAACTGTGAGTGCATGCCTGCTTTTTCAGTGAAATCAGAATATTTTGTAAGATAGGAATGTTTGTGCTGGTAAGACTATAAAATAAAACCTCAAACTGGAATTGAAAATAAGTATGCTTTTGTAGGCAATCATCTTCACAAAAGGGGAAAGTTGTGAACTACAAAATTGATTTATTACATCATATAGACCTTAGGGGAAGGGACAAATGTGTATTGTGTAATATGGTAAGTTCTTCAGTGTGTCATTCAGTACTGCATGAGGGGCCAAGCTGAGGGCAATTAGGGGACTTAAAAGGTAAAGAAATGTAGCAAACATTCGAGGTCATTTAATGTAGCCATTCCCTTGTGTGGATTCTAATTGAACCTCTACAGTAGTTATCTATAAAGAATAGTCAATTATTGCTGAGATGATATTGAAATTTAAAAATTCTTTCATTCTCGTTTTTCCTTTGTGTGTGCCTGTGCATGATAGCCAAAATATTTTCTTTATATTGATATTACGTGCACCATTTACCCAAGCTACCTCTTTTTCTTATCATAGCTGGAAATGTTTGTTTGCACAATTCATTTCCAAAGTTATGCAGACTTGCCGTTTGATATTTTTTACCCATCCTTCAACTGTATTTCCAATTATGTACAAGGTTTAGTTGGAATGGCTCGACCATGCCATCATTCACAGCCTCCTGTGCAAACATGTCACCCTCACAAGTCAACATATGACGAAATATTTCCTCAGCAATGAAAAATGAAATGGTTAATTATTAACATTATATCCTGGTAGGTACAGTTCTTGTGTCCACATGGACTGCACATTCTCACATGCAGGTAATATGTTGTATTGGCAGACTTCCAATGTACATATTGTCTAAAATAATTACCAATAAAACAAGGCTTATTTCCAAAGGCGCACAAGCACGTCTATTACTAAAGACTAAGTCAAAATTATATGGGATCAATGTTCACAACATTGTAATGGCCATGAAATATTTGGCAGCTGTGAAAGATTGGGAATGCTTTTGTTTCTGCATAGGATATTCATATTAATTATTTATGGGAATAGGTTTTTTTTTTTTTTTTTTTTTGTCACGTAATCACCTGTCTTGCATTTGATGTGTGGGCTTGCTTTAGTTTCCTGTGTTAAGTGACCAACTATGTAATAAACTGTCTGGAATTGTCTTTTTTATCAGTGCCATGATGGCATTGTAGTGATTTATGAGTATTTTTGTATTGGAGGATGATTAAAAATATGAAAATTGGTTAGTCTAACCTTGATGATTTAATTGGTAGGTCTTATTTTAAAGACTTTCTACCCATTGATGCAAAATTTCCCAGTATTCATCATATAATTGAGGCAGAGTGCAACTATTTTTAAGTACTAGATATTTACTGTTCTGATTGCCTGGAATGAAACATATTTTGCTCCAACCCACATATAACCTCATCCTTCTTCCCCGTCATACAAGTTGGCATAACCCTATACCCCTCTCCTCCCACTTTTCTGTAGCCTTACATACAAATTTTAAGTGCATGGGTCAATTTTCGAAAATGTGTCTAGATTGTGAGTCCAACAACTGCCTGGTCCCTGTAAAGGTATTTCATGTGACTTCAACGATGGGAATTGCCTGGCAGTGCCATGCAAAACATATGCATAAGCGTATATTTACAGCACAAGCACACAGCACGGTGACACAATGGACGCTTACCCTTCAAAACCAACCAGAGGTGCGATCATGTGATCATGTCAGTGAAATGCCTTTATATAAAGATGCTTCAGCTCTTAAATTTGTGTCCCTTGTTTTCCTTTTTACAGTTCATACATATACCTCTGTAAGCCTGGCACTGTATTGTAGAGGCTAAACTGTAGTGGCCTCACCCTCTAAACCAATATTACCCATTGAACCATAACTTGTCTGCATGCAGTAATCTGTTATATAAATGTTAGGTGTGGAATATATTAGGAGCCTGTCTCTCTGGTAATAATAAACAGCATTCTATCAAGTTTTTTTTAGAGTAAACTCTCACATACTACCATGCTCTATATTTGCTGATTGGGATCTGTGTCAATGGTATCTAAACAGACCAATATGGTAATTTTACATACCTGTGCACTTGAAATAGTGTCCCGTCATGGGACACTATGACTTAGGAGAGTGTCTCTACTATCTCTGTCCTTATTTCATGTCAGCTGAAAAGTTTAACTTTATCTCATTCTAGATAGTATTTTTACCCCACCCTCCTCTCCCTTTTTAGAGGCATTACCTAACCTAACAACCTTTAAGAAAAATGTGGTCGTGCCAGGTAATACGTAAAGCAGACCAACACATTGTTAGCCAATATATTACTCAGTAATTGTTTCATTGTTGAGGTTCTGGGAGTACATTGCATTGGCATGTGACCTACCCCTAAATAAAGGCCTGTGACATTTGGACATTGTGACATTTGGACATTGTGACATTTAGTCTGTACTGTCCCTAATGTCATACTGTATATAATTGCATTGGAGGGCATGGAGGTTATGTCTTCAGCCATAGTATGGTTAAAAGTCAATGATGGTTGCATGTGAAGTGGGGTGGGGAGGGAGGGAGATACATGGGACATGCTACCTTAGAGCCATATTTTACTATGTAACATTCGTGGCCACTCAGAATGGCAAAGACAGGAGTGTTCAATAGCATGCATTTATGAGATGCCTGCTGGCAAGAGAAAGGCTCAATGTTTAAAGGAAGAAGGCAGTCCCCCCCCTCAAGTTTATTTTCAAAAATTTGCTAAATCTTACAGGTCTCCTCTTTTTTTCTCTCACAGGTATTTTCATGATGTTCCTGTGTAAAATTATTGAATATTGAGGGTAAACCAAAGAGTTATTCTGCATAAATTTAGGAAGTAAGTAACAAAAATATTGTCCCATGATTGATAGGAGCCATTCATGAACTAGTGTACCAGGGTACACTACTTCAAATTGGGGGACTGCATTTTCCCTTTAAAAGATGAATATTAGTTCCCCCCCTCCCCCGGCCCCTTCCAACAAAATTTTTTTCCCTCCCTAAAGCAATTTCAGTAATTTGTGTAGCACAAATTATGTGATAATGTATTGGTAACATTATCCCTTTTTAAAGTAGTGAACAGATTTGTGAATAAAAACAAAAACATAAGAAAGTCTATGAATGTGTCATGATGATGGTTCATGCAATGGTTAGTTCGTAAACTTCCTTGGAAGGCTTGTTTACGTAAACCAGCTGGCAGTTAAAAGTTACTGTTTTGTGAGTCTAAGATTGATTCATTTAAAAGAATGTTATCTGGGGCTTACATTCTCTGTTTATTGAGTTGCCAGGGCAACAATTATGATAAGAAAAACCCACTGACAAACACACCACAGGTTTACTTGCTGCTATATCGAGATTCAAACAGATAAAGGCAGTTACATATACTAACTGTACCAAACATGGAATAGCATAGACATAGCATCAGAAGTTAACTATTCTTGGAAAACATCCTATAATAATATGCCATTTCCTGTCTGATCACTACTGGATTTTCTGCAAACATTTCCTCAGCCAAGGAGGTTGCGTCTCACAGCCTACCTTCATCTTTTTGCAACCTAGTTGAACTGACGGGTATAAAAGGTAACGTACGTATAAAAACACAAGTATTTATACTACAGTATACATGTATTGTTTAACCTCCATAGTTATTAGGCCAGCCTACTGTGGTACCTTATCTACAACCTGGATCACACAATTTATTCGGTAGCGGAGCGTCCAAATAGTAAGGGGGGATGTTCGCCTCCCTGACCGACTCAAATCTTATGTGGGCACCCTTTGTAGGTTTTTACCATGTTAAGGCATAGGGTATTTACCTACTTCAAAGCACCCCTACAGGCCATTCTCACCCCTCTGACCTAATTCCCTAGTGCCTCCACTAAATTTACTACATTTAATGGAACTTTAGGTTGAGACGTTCTCCCACCAGTGTTTTGAAAAAAAGAAAAAGTGACTCTTATTTTTGTCTTCAATACCCATTAATTCCAGTTTGCTTCCAAAGCAACACTGCAGCAGGTCCCGCAGTTTTCTTCATGCATTATATTGTATAGAATTGTACAGAAGATCCTAGTGAAAGGATGGAAAACCTCACGATTCCCTTTATACCAGCCTTTCCAAATTTATAGAAAATTTACAGCTAAATGTTCTTTAAAATTGAATGTAAAAAAGTTTAATTGTTCCAATCTTTGAGATAAACATGCCATTCTATTGTAGACTGTAGCATTCATAACTGCTATGCTCCTATGTTGAATGTATTCAGAAACACCTGTGAAAACATAAGTTTCCTTATCATAACTGGTTGAACTTTGAACTTAGTAACCAGCTTGTACTCAATAAAATAAAAGTTGATTGTCTATTTTTGTGCGGAACTGTATGAGTCATCTATTTTCTAGTGATCACTAGATAGTTATTGCACTTTGTCGTCTACGGTATCTGTGGATGGTACTTTGGACTTCATTCTTGGAATTTAAGGCAACAATACGTGTGACCTTTATGGCCACAGTTTTATCCATGCACAATAGGTGTGAAAAAATAGAAATTTATCAGTATTGTTTTGTGTCATACACTTTCTTAGAAAATTATTTAAGTGATAATAAATTTTCTTTGTCTCTTACTGTGAATAGACTCTCTTAGGTTCTGGGTACGTTTGGTTCTTGTATTAAACAGCATCTACTGTAGCTCCTCAGGCAAACAGTTCATCTCCTTACCTGAACCATCAGTTATAGCACATGCACAAATTGCATGTGCGACTTGGACATAACAAATTCACAATGGACTTGTTTTGGGGTATAATAACAAGACTTACCTTTCATTCTTAACTGAGTATTTTATATATTGTAAGTTCTGGAGGTGAAGTTCTACAGCATAGGGCTTCATTCCTGAGATAAGTGTAAAAGTTGAGCTGTGATATTATTATCCTTAAAGTTTTCAGGAACACCTTTGTAATATCAATGTTTCCAACTTAAATTTAAAGATTGTAGTGAGAATGTTTTTTAATGACCTGCAGTAATAACAGCCAATATCAAACTGTTGATAAGCAGAGCATACCCAAACAAATTGTCTCCAGCTGTTACAGTACTATAAAGCTATTTTGAGTGGTTGTACAGGTTTGTTTGCATAAGGTTAAGTATAACCCACTTAAATGTACCAATTAACATTTAGAGTGAGGTCTCAAGTTTCCTTACTCCCTTATTATACTGATTTTCCACAAATCTTCTTCTCCCAAACTTTCCAGAAGGAGCTCACTCTTGACCTAAGCTCTCAGCCAATCAGGCAAGATGCTGTTTGGCATAGTAAAGATTTCTTAATAGTTGAACCCTCCATCTAGCAGTCTATCTGGTCTTGAAACTAAGAAATCAATATTTGGCGACTGGAGCATTAAGGTACAATTTATTGTGCTATTGGATTAGCATTAGAGGTGTGTAACCTAAATAGCATGGCTCTGGCTGAGTCATAAGCCCTCAACAAAGACCACATCATTGAGTGGTCACCATTCAAAGAATTGTGCTGGGAGTGAATTTGATCAACAGATGAATTGATTATATCAGGGGATTCATGATTATTCTCATTAAAGTGTCTATGTACAGTTGCATGATCTGCATTTTAGCAGCATTTTAGATGAATGCATGATAGTTAGCTTGTCAAGTTAGTAGATTACAGGTTGTAGTCTTCAATGGTCACTTGTACTGTCCACTGTCCAGGATTAAAGAGGGGCTACTTATGACTGCAGTAATTGCATTAGCTTCTAGGCTGTTTGTGACAGGAGAAGTAAAATACAGACACTCTTCTTCTGTGTGCAGGATTTGTACTTTACCTCAGAAAAATGTTAGCCGCAGAATGGAAAGGCAAACCTCATGCGGTGAGTTTTTTAAGTCTCTGAATCATCTGATTTTGATAGTGGTTATGTTTTCTTACAAGTTATCAGTGTTCTTCAATAATCCTGAACTCTTACCTTTCTGGAGGGGGAGGGAGGGGGGTTATCTAACAAAGTGAAGGTTGGCTATGCTAGCTGATCATTGACTGGACAGAACAATCCCTGTGTAAATCAGGTCACGATTAGAGCAAGGGGTTTGGTTATGTTTGTTGGCAAAATTGAATTATAATTTGAACTGCAAGCACTAGGACACTAGGAGCTGTGGTATATCGCACAGCTGTAAAATTAGTTCTGTCGTAGACTTTTACAAGTTAACCTGAAACAAGTCTTTGTAAGACCTGTTGGATCTTGGTGACATACAGAGTTTTGCTGGGATTCATCGGTTGTCTTCCCACCATATTCACAATCTAGTACTTCACAGTCTCATGTAGGTTTCTTGAATTGCTTCCTCAATCTCATTCCCACGCTTCTCAGGGTATATTTTTCAACAAAAAGTAGGATAGTGTGAAAAGCGTTTCCCAAAATTTAGGCAGAAGCTTATTTGTCGGTAAGCACCCACAGGGATTCTGACGGTGTCAAGTTCATCCTTAGTCTTTCTGTAAATGGATTTGGTGTAAACAGGATTTTTCTTGTCACTGTGCTCCCCCATTGTCAGAGTCTGTAATGCCATCACACCTCGGGTGACAATGGTGAAGAAACCCACCATTGTCCTCTGTCACCCTGTAGATGCACCTTGCACCTCAGTAAATTTAGGAAGAGGTAAAGCAAATTAAGTCGTATTTGGGTAGGGGTGATATTTTTATTGGTGTAAAAAATCAAGTTTGTAAGTCAGGCATTGAAGGGCTTGTTTTTGAGGTTCAAGAGAAAGTTCACACAAATTTGACATGTTTTTGAGTTCTTTTAAATTTTAAATTCCCATACATATGGTCATAGAGAGATTGACAGAACTTGTATCAAGTTGATGGCAGATTTTTCATCCTGTTGTAAGGCTCCTAGGCAACTCATGAGAAATTCATATGAATTTTTTCAGATAGGAACATTTATCATATTACTTTTAAAATCCAAAGAGCCAAAAATACATGTCAGGTTTGTTTTTGTAAGTGGCCTTGTGGAAACGTGTGAAAATCATTAGCCTACTTAAAATCATTGGCATAATAACAGCAGGCAGTAAGTGTTATGTCTGTCCCATGAAATCCATATCACAACTTTGGGAAGCAAAATTGTCTGGCATAGCAAGATAGGTCAACCAATATGGGCTATATTTAACAGTTGCAGTATCATTTGCCACTTAGATAGAAACTCCTCTGTGATGTCGAAAAAAAATTCATTGATTCTGAAACAAAATTTTTGCAGGTGTTTGTACAGTATGTAAATTGCTGTCACTTGCAAAAGCACATTTGGGGAAACGGGGGTTTTTCATGTTATCTTTTGCTCAATGAAAATTGTGCCCAAGATGCATCTTATTGGTTAAAGCAGGTAAAAGGAAGTAATAAGTTGTGTTTTTTATGGAATAGAAGTGTTTATCTTGGCAGTGGATTAGTGGAGTGGGGGCATATTCCCCTTATACATAGGTTTTCATGCAGCCATATTTTGATGCCATAACTTTTTCATACTATTTTCAATAAATTGGCAATCATTGGGGCTGCCATCAGTTAAGTTTTTCCCCCAGATTTCTGATAAGTACTTTACCCTTAGTCTTGCTGGACGTATAATGCGAATATATTTCAATGCAACAGGCTACAGCAATCAAGTGTGGTATTATGGTTTCATCCATTTAATTTAACAAGTTAATTCTCCAGCATATTGTGTGGACATTTGTCTCCTCACTGTTAATATACTAATAAATCCTAAACTTATAATACAATTGCATGCCTCAAAAAGTTTTGCTCACCTGGATAAGACAAGAGGAAGGAGTTGCATGCTGGGAAGCATCTAGGAAGTGTATTGCGAAGATGTCGTATCGGATTATGCAGGAGAGAGAATGCCATGTGGCTTGGTTTTTTAATCAGTCAGATAAGTGGCTCTGAGACAAGTTAAGATGAACAAAGACAAGGAATAGCCTTGCGACAAAATTCCTAAGGGACCACTTCAGGATAGTGCAATGCCCTGCACAAAATACGAGGCAACAGACGGAAAGAAACGCTTTGTCTATAAGTGATGTTTTATCAAGTTTTATTTGTGTTGAGACGCCAGTATGATTAGTCAGTTAATTAATTTAGGAGCCTTGCAAGTGCACCCTAAGTCTACCAGGGCATAGAGGATTTGCTTGTTGATGGCATACAAAGAGGTTTTACGGGGAATTGAAAGCTCATTGGCTAAAAATAAAATGGAATTGGAATTTCATTGCATTATATGGAAGTGATCCTGGTGGGAACCAGACAGCCCTATGGGAACATAACAAGGGTAAGGTTTGAAAGGTTATGAATATTCGTTCACAGGTTTGCTGTTTTGATGGCAAAACTGAACCATTTACTCATCTTAGTTTTGATACTTGGATGGTTCAGAAAATGTCAAAGTATCTCTGGAATATATTTATAGCTTCTTATGAATATTCATTAGTAGTTTCATAAGGAACAAGCAGGGCTATGGACAAGGCAGGTGACTCTACTCTAATTCTCAAGAATTGTGATCTGTGGTTTCGATACCTTGAGTACTGAGTGACTCTACCAGGATTTGTGACTCCACAGTATTTTTTAAAGTGATTAAAGCTGTGCTCGAGTTATTTTTCTTTTAAGTAATGGTAATAAACTTTGACAAGCTACATAAGCAGTTTGTAATTTTTCTCCTCCCTTGAAATTTTCCTGGGAGATTATTTTGTATGATACTTTTTCCCTCGGTTTTGATTACTCAAGAATAGCCCATTATCCTGGTAGACATACTTCCTCAAAAATAATCTCCCCCCCCCCCCTCACTCACAACCTGGAAGTATTTGCTTCCCCAATCCCACATGAAATTGTAATCATTGAATTCCCAAATTAAAGCCTTCATGTGGAAGGTATCACTTCTTTCTTGTTTTCACTGAACTGTCAAGAAGGAACATTTTCTTCTACCCAGGAAACATCTTAAAGATTTATAAACAAGTTGGAATACAATTACTCAAAACCAAAAATATCTTAGTCATATCTTTAAAGTGATACATATTTTTATCATGATAGAACAGTTTGGATTAAAAAGATCAGTGTGTGTATGGTGTTAAGCTAAGGCTTGGAGTAATATCTGAACATCTAAATGAAGGGCACAGTTAGTTCCATGTGTATGTATGAACTCTATCATCCCTCTGAATGTCAGGTACACTTAAAGTGTATATTTAGTTATGAATATTCAAAACCATGTCCAAGCTTTTTTCACTGGAGCTTGCCTGAAGTACTAATCCCAAGGGCTCAATTACTAGTGCTTGCAATCTTGAGAGATGTTTTAAACCGTGTTTCACCACATCATCCTCACTATTCTAATGAGTTCTCTAAAATGACTCCAGCTCAGTCGAGGGGCACGATTGACAGAGAAGTTTCACGTTACTTGCGTGCAGCCCATTTGAACGTTTGACAGGCATATCCTCTTGAAACAGTTGTCTGATGAGACACTCCATTACCGTACGCTCACATTTCTCAAGTATGTTGTAACATACCTGTGCTGATCACCTCTTGTGGGGGCAAACCATTCTTTAGTGTCTGCAAGCAAAATATTTGCTTTTCTTCAAGAAAATGAAAAAGAAAATTGCAAAAAGATAAAGTTTTGTGAAGAATGAATCACAGATTGCCTGACCGAAGAGCTTCTAATTGGTGACTCATCTTCGGTGCTTTTTTCCCCAACAAATGAGATGGACAAAAGAAGAAAACTGCTTTTGAATGCTGGTAACGTCCCCGGGGCTTGATCAGAACGCACCACCTCCTGGTCGTCTGTAAAGACGATACTTTTCTTGGGCAATGAGAATGGAGTGCTGATTAATCTTGGCCCCTGGGAGAGAGCTCTTGTTACAGTCACGGTTGTTGCTAAGATCATGGAATCATTTGTAACCAGCTGAGGGTAAATATCTTCACTCTCTGCAGTTTTGGAATCTAAGCCGCAGATCATGGATTACCTTGGCAGTCCGAGGTAGTACTTTCATAGTTAGTCCAGCTAGGCCATGGGTAATATGGTCATTTGACTATTTTTCAAGCGTCTTTCAATCAAGACATAGATGTAAGGTTTCCATGAATGTTGCCCGCTTGGCAGACATGTAATTACTCCTGCACCTATGTTGGCTATCCTCTATGTACAATCACAACAAACACAATTTATAAATATTCAACAAAAAACCTACTAAAGCAAGTCTGATTACCATGTTTTTCAGACGACAAATGTCATTGGGGTTTCAGTGTGTTATTTCTCCTGCTTAAAGCTCATAGAATGAGTCCCATTGACTTAATGTGTAAAAGTGAACATTACAGCTAAATTGCCTCGTCTTGCAATATCAATATTCATGGATTAAAACCAATCAACAGTCAAGAGTTAACAGCAAATTGGGCTCATGAATTAAGTGAAATTGGATGATCTCTGTCATTGTTAGCAGTATGTAGGTCAAAGAGGAGTACATACTCCACACCTGCTGTGAAGGACACTGTAAATGATGCAAGTGTTCAAAACAGTCTGTAGTGCTACATGTGTTCTTCATGCAGAACAACATCTTCTGTAAGAGAGTTAATTCACCAAGATGATCTGTTTTTGCCATCAAAAGATCCGACACAATTTAGATGTTACAGTTATGTGAGTTGCCATGGAAACTGGAAGTGATGCATGGAAAAGCCTTCTCTCATGTCAAATCAAATTTTTAATACATTCTGTTTTTGTGTGATATTACAGAAATTCCTCCAGACCCCAAATTTCAAGATTAATGCTGTTATGCAAACTTCGAAAATTCATTTTTCTTTTGCCGCAATATTGTTTTGTAAATCAGGCAAAGCATGTACTTTTAGTGCATGCAGTCTATTACAGAAATGGACAAAGGTATTTTGTTCATGACACAGAGATTTCTTTTAAGGAGAAACAAAATATCATACACCAATATTTATGACCCTGGCTAGCTTTTATACTTCATTTGTACAAATTAGCCGCCTTACCTTAAAACCAACATTGCTTTAGGTTGCCGAATCTGCCGCATCTTTTGTTCATTGTTTGTATTAGTAACTATTGGAGGGCAAATAACACAGAGTAAAAGCGCTTATGGGTTGAAAACATAATAACACAAGGTCAAGGCTAGGCAGTATAGGATAACAACTTCAAGAATTTTGTTCAAGTTGTTGTGTTATGCCTAATTGTGAAAGGCGCTTCGTTTGCTTGAAAATCCAGGTGGGAAACGTTCAATAAAAGAGCAGTTTGTTATCAAAAATTTTGTAGTACATATTGCCATGCAAGGTTTGTTAATTGTGTTTTTACTTTGGACATGTGTGGTGAGTGTGTTTTGAGGTTAACCTCATGATAAAAGTAGGCAGCTGTCCATATTGTGCCCTTTTGTGTTAGCCTGCTATTGTTTATTTCTGTATGAAAAGTACAGAAAAGTACATTCAGGATTGGTCGGTTTAGTGTTGTGGGAAGTAGACATGTGCAAGTATATCTTCAGTTGCTCAAGGGAAATGTGTGAATTTTCATACATTTTGGCATTCAGTGCTCCTTATGATTTTGAAACTTCAAGGTTGTAGTAAACAAAGAATGCAGATAATCTGTGATTACAGTTTATTCCAGGAAGTGTATCCACTAGGTTATCTTTAGCGCTCGTGTGTGAAGGATACACTATTTTATCTTTGTATCGTTAATGGTTGCAACAGGTACTCTGGTGAAGAATGCATAGTACAGGTGATGTATATCATCTAATTACTTTTCTTCTGACATGGTTTATCTCATAAACTGGAATTTAGTAGGAATATTTTAATTTTTTTTTTGCAATAAGTAACAAAGCAACAGGAATAAATAAAGATCATAATAGAAATTGGATATATACTGGACATGCCAGCCTTATACCCTCGCATTAATAGTTTCCCAACATTTGTGGATGGTGCCTGTGTGTGTGTTGGATGGGGGGGGGGTGTGTGGTTGGGAGTCATTAGAAATGTCACAGTTTTCTCTTCCATATCTTGAACAGCTTCATCAATATAAGGGGATGATGTAATAGAGTGCAATGTAATGAGTGCAGCAAGTACAAATGCACTGTATCTTAAATTGTTTGAAGCAGTAGGCCTACACGTTTTTTGTTATGAAACTATAAGCATGTACCAATTTTTCAGAAGCAATAATTATTAACTTTTCATCAAAATCAGTAAGTTTTGGACCAAATCTGGTCTTTTTTGCAAGCACAAGCATGCAGTTACATAAATGTGCCATAGTATGCTTGTTGCAAACCTGCTTTGTGTTCCATCAACGTGATAAACTTCCTCATCATCTTTGATAACATGCCTTATTAAAATGTCAATCGTGCAAATTCACAGTCTGATCTGATCCAGTTTGTTTCATAGCTAAAAGATGCAGGTAATTCTTCAAAATCAGTTATCATAAATACTGTACCTTTCTGCAGTTTCTCTTAGTTAGGTCAGTGAACCACCCGTTTTCTTTTAACTCACAAAATACCAGCTCATTAGCCCTTCGTTTATGTAAACATTCATTCATTAAGGTCAACCACCTCAGACGCGGCGAACAAACGATCCATCTTTATGCATCTTTTTGTTGTTTTGTCATGTTACACTGTCTGAGCCCTGGCAGCCCTCATTGGTCGATGTAATTAAAAGATCAAGGGGTTTGATACACCCAACATGTTGTGTATGTATCTTGGGCAGAATTACAGCCCAGACGCAGTATGGAATTACCTGGAGGTGTCGCTGTCAATGATGCAGAAATGATGAAAACTGGGGCAAAAGGTCTCTAGCTTGTAGACATGATAATCCTCAAGTGAAGATTTATGGAAAGAAACAACTCACAGCAAAGATAGCTCGGAATAAAAAAAAAAAACTCCAGACGAGGTTTAAATTGGAAGAAAAGTGATAATAGGTTACTTGAGCCTGGATTAATTGGGCCTAGGCCAAATAAGGTTAATTTCTGATAGTTTGTTGATGATTGGGAGTCATGTTACGGTATTTTTGCATGTTAGCAAATTGTAACAGTGCAGATGTAGTTATAGTAGGCATAAAATTTCAAGTAAAATTCATTTTACAAAATTTATGATAACAGTTAGACATAATCCAGAAAGAGTGAATTGAACAGAATTTTTTGTCCACTTTATTCCTTTCCTGTCTATATAATAGTTCTAGAAACCATGATAGTACCATGTTTTACTACTATGGCGCTGTACTGTAGCTCTGTTCAGTGTAAATTCCAATTTAGCTATAGTATTTTTGAGAGAGCTTAATTTACAAATCTGCAGTTATTCACACAGTATTAAAAGAATCTCTGGATTTAGTTTAACCCTACCAAGATAGAAGGCTGCAAACTGTTTTGTGCCTTTTGTTATCATGTCCCCAAGAGTCTTCTTCAAGACCTTTCTGGAAATTCTGATTCTAGTTATTCCACAAGTTTCCTTTCATTGAAAAGGTACAACAAAATGAAGCTATTGACTGTGTATTCTTTTCAAAGGGCAATGTTAGCAGTGTCAGGCTTGCTGTCTGTTTGAATGGAGAGACAGCTCCCATTAAAAGTTTTGGGGAATGAAGACTTTAGGACAAGGTAGGATTTAGAAAGATTTGCCTGAAATGTTTGTCATATGGAAACAAAATACCAAAGAATGGCGACAACATTGGGAGAATAATCAAGTGTAAAGATGGGTATTAAGTTATTAACCTAGATATGTGTATGACCCTTGAATATAATTTCATGGTAAAAAGTTTCATGTGACCCTGATGGTACTGTATGACACGTACCATGGGTGTAACTAATTGATATATACACCACACCATGGGCTTACGTAATTTGACACATTATCTAGCCTATACCATACAGTAGAAAAGCTTTCAAAATTATTTTGTTGTCCTATGAAAATTCAAAATGAGAAAGTAGTTGCATTACTGTCTAAAAAGTCTATTTTTTTTTTTTGTCATTGTATTGCATTGTATAGTTAGGAGAAAGAAAGGTCTTGCAAAATTTCAGTTCTTTAAATTTTTTGTAAGACAATGTTATATAATTGTTTGGAAAGGTCACATCATTGGGGAGAAGAAAACATTGAGTCATATTATTGTTTCAAAAGTTACTTGTACTTATCGATGACAGATTATTTGGTGTACATTTCTTTAATTGCATCTATGAACTTAGGTCAGGTAAAGGATTGCTGTGGTTTTGAGTTCTTTTACCTACTTGCATAGTAGAACATTCTTGAAACACTGCTTGGTATGAAACTGTGTTCCTCAAATATAAGATGTAATCATTTCTTGATAGGCTTCACAGAGGCGCATAGTCGGTAATTGTTACTACCCGCGGGATATTCTCATCTGGAGCAGAGGAATGAATAAATGATTACCGATGTTCCTGAATGTCTAACCTCCCAATGAGGACCCTAAATTAGGGCATCACTTTGGCCTCCCGGTTGTTCTGACTTGTCATATGCATGCCCCCAGGGTGTCAAGATTCTTCTTCTAATTGGGTGGTTTAAGTGAACTTCTTAATAACGGTGGTGACAATCATTTCAATATGCAGTGCTGACCGGATCTCTTGACACAGGTGCGATATATTTAGATCTCTGCAGTATGCATACAGCCTAGGGGTCATTAATGTTGTATGATCAAACAGCACGTCAAAAGTAGCTGGCCCTGGAAGTCAAACAATCCATTGGAAAGAGACATCCCTGAAAGAGAGAAAAAATTAGGAGTTAAAAGAGAGGTAGCGTTCACTTCAATTTAGAGAGGTGATGTTCTCAATACCATTGTCAAAATATCCCATTGGAGGTAACCACATGAGGGAGCATGGTAGCACTCAAAAACTGGCCACATGCAGTGTTAAACCATCATGTACTTTGGCTTCCACACGAAGGGGTTTTGAAGAAATTTTTTTTTTCAACCAACCAAAACTGTTTCACTCATCAGAATAAATACCTCGGCTAATTACCTTAAACCAACCTTATCGGCACTCTTGAAGATATTTCTTAAGGCAAATCTTCTTAATCCTGATTGGCGTAGTAGTCGTGTTACTTCAGTGAAGGTGGATTTGACCCTGAGTATACTTTGCATTTGTTGACTTCAGTGAATAGGCACAGAAAAGTTCTTTAAAACTTGACTTCACAGTGGCTGCATTATCTATTGTGGTGCTAGGAAAGGAATGAACACTTTACAAGATTCAAGGTGTCTGTAACGTGGAGGGTGAGTGCATGTACGTATACTTTTAACGGCAGTATTTGTGTAAGTATCATGGAAGATACACTTCTGTCTGTTACAAGTTAAGGGTGCCTAAAAAAAGTAATCAGGTGTTTTGAGTGTCAACATTTAATTAATTATATGCTCTCAAGAAGTGGTCACTTCATTACATTAACATTGAGGCCATCTAATGGTGAAGCAGACGGCGTGTTTGGTCTAGCGGTAGAGCATCTGCCTCTCACGTGGGAGGCCTGGGTTCGATTCCCAGGTCGAGTCATACCAAAGACTTCAAAAATGGAACCTTCTGCTGTTGTGCATTATATTCCGCATAAGCAATGGAGTAAGGGAAGACAAGCCAGTGAGCCACAACTGGAAAATAAGCCATGGCCGGCTTGACTTGAACCAATTGGTTGGAAACTGGGCTGTTAAACCTCATCTAACTAGCTAACTAACTAATGGTGAAGCACATGTGCAGACAGTTTGTTGTAACATACATGTATAGTCAGTTTGTTCTATGTTCAAATTCAATCTCTTTCCCAGAACTAGGTTTCCAGACCAAGGTTATTATTCTAAGTATTGTTTACTGGTATAGATTGCAATTGTCTGTTTTGATAGGGAGTCAATGTTCATTTTCACAACAGGTGTTGTGAAAATGAAGTTACATTCAGTGCTATGCCTTATAGACAGTTAGTCTACAGGTGGATGTAAGCTTCTGTATTATAGTATTGGTAGGCTAGTTAAAGGGAAAATGCAGTCACCCCAATCAGAGGTACCTTGTCACTCTAGTTCATGAATGGCCTATTTTGATCATGTGACAGTATTTTTTGTTAGTGAATGGTGGAATTTCAAGGCAAATTTCTCCTTGTTTTTCCTATTGTTTGAGTTATGTTTAAAACCTCTTCAGAGGTGCTTGTAATGCAATAAGAGGAGATTTGCAAGAGCTTCCTGATTTTTCAAATTAAATTTTGGGGCAACTGCCTATTGCCTTTAAGGTAAAATGTATGCTTTTGAACATGTGTTTCACCATTTATAAATCAAAATGTAATACTGGTTGCCATGCATAAAGTTCTTTCGGTTATACCCATTGAAATTATTGCATTGCTCTAGTAATTTGTTTATATACCATATATTCTCTAATAAACGCTCCCCCTCTAATAAACGCCCTCTGTAATATTTTGGAATGCGAAACAGTTGTTCAGTGGTCATTCATGAGAGAAGTTGAAGGTGTGTTGGATTTTAAATAAAAATAACAGCAGTTACAGGGAAAGGCAACACTGCAAGGAAGCGGTTGGATAAGAGGCGCCCTGCAATTTATCCTTCACTACTACATTTAAAAACTCATAGCTGGTCCGACGACTCTAGTGTAAAAAGTTATTTTTTAATTAAAATGTACCCTCAAATAAATGCCCACCCCCCCCTTTTCAAAAATGCAATGCCTCCGGGGCGTTTATTTGAGAGTAGACGGTAGGGCCTATAGGCTTAATAGTAATTGAATATACTTGCTTGGATGCTGCGTTGCAAAAAACGTTGCAATTCCCGGTATTGGTAGGCTAAACAGAAAACGTAAACCTATTAAAGTTTCACTTACATACTTCGATAAATGTGTTTTATTAGAGAGGGCAATGGGACCAAGATGAATATTAAAGTCAGTTGTACTAATGGATATAACCTGTTTAGCATCAAGCTGACCAAGTTTAAAGACAGAATGAGGCTGCATGTCCTAATTTGTGTGAGAGTGTACTGTCTTGCTCCTGCAAGGCTTCAGTCTCATTACACAACAAACTGATCAGCTGTGGGGCTTGTGTTTTGAAACTTGTTTAGTAATGTTATAGTGTTGAACTGTTTTGCGTGAATTATTTGCTAGATTTACACTTCAAAATTGACAATAATGGTGACAAACCAATAACAGAAACACAGTTTATGTGAGATGACATCATCTTGTGTATAAACTGTCTGTCACTAAAATTGTCTAAAATGATTAATGGAAAAAGTTCTGCATCCTGACTGTCTCATCTGAAAATGATGAATCACTCTTTTTTGTGCCATGGAAAATCATTGTTAGTGTTTATTACAATATATGAGATGATATGCTACTGGTGTAGAAGCCATGATGTGTGACATTACACTTGGAAGGTATAGTCCTTTATCATTTCTTAGGAGGCAGCATATAAATATTAGCTAAATTGCAATTATTTTGTGGCTGTTAAATTGGTACTTTTTAATTCCAGGTAGTAGTATAGGCCTGTATCATTTCTTAGGGGATAGCATTGTATGATTTTCTTCTTCAGTGGTAATGTTTGTCTGGTCAAAGGCTAACTGACAATAAGAAGTGCGTAGGTTTACAATCATGGTGAGTCATAATTCCTACAGTGTAAAATCTTGCAATATGGTCTGGGAGCTAGGTTTAGCCCCTAGTGTGATACTGTATTCATGAACTGCTATAAATATATACAAAGGATGAGATAGACTCAGCCTAGATTTGACAATTTTGTGACCCAGTGTGTTCCCCCCATAATTATGTAACCTAATAATTGCTTCTGTCATAGGAGTTCCACTTCATAGTAGAACAGATATACTTGGTCCAATGGATCATTCCATGTTGCCTAGCAACAACATGAATTCTTGTCCATGGGGAGTGTGATGGACTTGCTTCAAGTAGTAAATAGGATATTCAGTGTCATTGCTCTGCAAAATAAAAGGGATTCAAGTCATGTGAAATATTTGAGCTATTCAGTCTAGACTAAACTTGACCTTCTGGCCTAAAAATTTGTCTGATTTTTTGTCTGTGATTCATTTTCCATTTTGAAAATTATCATTACAGATAATGAATATTCCATACACTTCTTTTTTCACTTGGCAAAATATCAAACTTTGTCAGAACAGCAGACTATATCACTAACTGTTGAAGTCATTGTAAAACTAGTACACATTTTTAAAATCCAAACTATTGTCAGTCATAGCCCTATAACATAACAAATAAATATTCAGGCATTTAAATTTTTCTTTCAGTGATATATGAATGTCTATGAAATGAACTGTACTTTGTGGTTTCAGTCACAAATTCTTGACATTTTCATCCCTGCTAGCAAGGAATATTTGGGGCAAAATCAGTGCATTTGTGTCCCAGATGTTGGAAAGCAAAAAGGCCAAAAAAAAAAAAAAAAAATACCTAGTATGTTATTTCTTCAAACCTATTTCTTAAGTTGAGATGACTTTCATCATTCTCGGCTATCCCTTCAGGTAAATTGAAATTAAATCTTCTGTCTTGGCTTAAAATATTGCCAAAATGCAACACACTGACTGTAAATCATTGTCATATGGCTAAAAGTTTTGATAAGGTGGCTCAGGAGGGCCATCAAAGTCTCACAAGGTTTATCTATCAAGAAGACACCTGTGCCATGAAGAATTGAGATGAGAAGTTGAAATACTTTGAATCTCTATAACCGTAGAGTTTGGTATAGGGTGGGCGTAAAATCTTTACCATATAAGGAAGGGAAACATGAACAGCAGTGAAGTTGATTAGAATTATATTGTGTGATTTGGAATGTTGTCTTCAGATGGTTTTTAGATTCAATAATATCTTGTTTGTTTGGATTTACACTGAATCATTTCATGTAACCTCACTACATTTTTTAAAAGGAATTTTGCAATGTGGTACACATGGTGGTAGCATAGAGACATTCCGGCCAAATCATGTTGCCCACCAGATCACCAGTCCTCCCTTCTTAATATCAGTGGAGATCCAGGGGGCACAACAGACAGGCCCCCATTATTGGTCATCATGCAAAAAAGTTGAGGCAAGAAAAGAAGATACTTCAAAATGTGTCAAAAATAGCATCATTTTGTATCTCAATGCTCTTCCAAAAGCAAAAATTGTCCAAAGGGGAGGGAGACACCCCTTCCCCCTTAAACCCTTCCGTCAGGAAGCAATTAATCAAACTTACACCCCTCTATTGAAAATTCCTAGATACATCCCTGTATAATGGGGTCAAATTATTGCAGCAGCAAAATAGTGCAGTTGATGGTTGGCAAGTATTGCCTACTCTAAAACTAAACTGGAGGGAAACATAACTGCACAGCTGAGGCTTACCGTGTTTATATTTTTCTGCTATTCTGTCAGGAAACGGTCATTGAACAGGGTAGAGCCAAATCAATGAAATGGTGAATAAACAATAGGTGGCCTTCCTGGAATGAAAGTGTCTTTGCTGCTGGGACCCAATCCATTGTTTAAGAAATCAATAAACAAGGCAAGTAATTGATCT
>WURT03630170.1:9642-29961 GCA_009936505.3 Holothuria glaberrima | reverse complement strand
GGGGGGCAGAGGGACGTTACAGCCCTCTCACCCTGTATACTCATCCATAAGTGCAGACAAACATTACTTCTCAGGATGATTTTTGGAGAAAACCGGGCATTCTTTATTTTTTTTGGACAAAAGCAGTTCAGCCCTCTAGAAAAACTATCATGGATGTTTTGTGTGTTTACCTGTAGTCAGACTGGTCAAGGCTGGTGTATAGCTGGCCCTACATTAGGACATGGTGTTTTTACTGTGTAACACAGGTCTTCTCTATCATTCATTGTGCCTGAAGGATTTTGTTGTATTGTTGTGCCTTTGACTACACACAGCAGTTTGAACTGTTTACCCTGGTCTCAGTACTGTTTGTTAGTCAGTCTTTAAATAGGTGAACCATCCTAGGACCATCAAGATAAGCTATACAATGAAATGTTGATCAAATCAGCTGTTCAAAGGGTGTACTTGACTGTACCTCCAAAGTGCCTATTTAATCCTTGTAGTGGAGTCCTATTTTAATGCCTCTTTCTTCTCTGGTTTAGCTTGGTGTTTGGACAACTAAACCCTTACAACTGGCTATTTCTACAAGTTGAGTGGTTTCAAAGGTAGACAGATCCATTAACCAACCATTTGAATAAAAGAAAACCAATGTGTCATACAAACCAGCTGTGTGGCTAGACACCTTACTCTCTAAAAACAAGTACCACTCCTTTAGTTTGTGGTTTTGAACATGGAAGTTGATTGGCAGCTACTTCCACCTCGAGAATATTGTTGCATGACAGTATTAAAGCAGACTGTACTGTACCGTTCCTTGCAAAGCAGGGAAAATTTATTCATGTTAGATATCCCTGGCTTCACAAACCAGTCTCTACTAGTGGCTGGTAGAGACCCTGTTTTTCTGCAGTTTGATCCCACAGCTCATTGGTCTTACAGTTGATGAGAGTTTGTATGTAATTAGAAATTGCACTGTACAATGAAGGGGCAGTAACATCAGATGGATATATTTTTCGAACATGTAGGTATTATTGAGTGCTCTCTGCTCTGATGTCATTGGTCCATGCTCTGACATCTGTATTACTGTAGTCCAACAAGTCCATATAAAGGTCATAAGTGCCGGGTAAGGGCTACATTAAGGTTAGGTCAGGTTGAAAATGTGAGGGTTATGTTTGTGGAAACATATTGAGACATTGCAACAAAGGTCTGGTTAACTGTAGGTAAAGGGCTGTGGCTACAGGCTAGTCCTCAGTTTACTAGTTATGCAGTATTACTGTACTTGTAATATAAAATTAGTTTGTAGTGTTGTGGTTCATGAATGTCCAGTTACACTTAAATATACTTTGAGGATCATATACTAGTAATTACAAGTATTGCAGTAAACAATCTGCATCGCCTCCATTACCTCCTGTTTCATCTAGAAATATTGGATCCATTATGTATTGTCAACGAAACCATTTGATTTAATTTGATGGATTGATTGAATTATTTGGAATTTTTTGTTTCTCCATCCTCTATAGGCCTACAATACTTCAATAGTCCAAGTAAAATAAATTTTGTTCCTTTCACTTAAGAAAATAAGACTTCCGTCAAAGTCATTTGAATTGCAAATCTTCTCATACCTACACAGATCACCCCCAGTAAACACCCTTCTCAGTTTTTCTTTGCTACTTTTTCTTGCTACAAATGTATACAAGTAAATGTGTCTCCCAAAGGTCTAAAGTTAATTGATCAGAGTTGTTAATTAGTGCAGCCAGTACACTTTAAGGACTTTCATTTGCAGCTCCTAGTCAGTCTCATTATCATCAAAGTGCTCCAGTTTTAGTGCATGTCACTGCACTGTAATTGAACAATCCTAAGTGGACTCTGATATTTAGGCTGTTGTGATTTCATTTAACCACTACTGAATCTCCTGGAAACCCATCTTGTTTTTAATCACATCTATATAACAGTATAAAACCAGGTGCCACTGTACTTTT
The DNA here is from genome assembly GCA_009936505.3 of Holothuria glaberrima. Lineage (NCBI taxonomy): Eukaryota > Metazoa > Echinodermata > Holothuroidea > Aspidochirotida > Holothuriidae > Holothuria > Holothuria glaberrima. The sequence goes on along the minus strand of WURT03630170.1, from coordinate 28,012 downwards.
TCGAAACCACTTTTTACATCTACTTACCATGTTTTCATTTTGAAATTTAATTTTCAGAATCTTCCAAAATGCTTGCTGGAATTTTCTTTCCTGTCTATATCTCTTGCCCATCACTGGATAATTTTAATAACTGCTCAAATTGTTTTAAGGGCATGCATGTACAGTTTCTATGGAAAGGACGGATTATAGGAAAGATTTTCTGAAGACCGTAGGTGATGAATTCATTTTTTTTTTTTTTTGGTTTTAATTGACAGGCTCACGTAGTTGCAGCGTTTGAGCAGAGCTTGACTGGTATGACCAGCCGCTTACAGCAACTGACTTCAAGCACCGAGCAGAAAGATTCTGAACTACAGGACCTCAGGGAGAAGATTGAACAGCTTAAAATAGCACATGCAGAAGGAAGAAACGGGGCACTAAGGACAAACGGTACAGACCTCATTCGGAAACATTCGATTGGTAGCAAGGACCAAATACGTAAGTTTCTCTTTGTAATTTCAGAGACGTATAAGTATTTTAGGGATTGATTGTGTTTACTTTTAAGTACAAAATTGTAGGACTTCATGTTACAATTGATGAATTGATACAGCTAAAGATAACAAGGATCACTTGTTATGTCTTTAATAGACCTGACTGTTTGCAACTTGCATTTTTTTTAGGAAGTGACAAGCTTTCAACAACAGATCTCATAGATTATGCAAGACATCAGGTGTGTTTGATGAAGGGTGGTAAGTGAGAAGAGGACGTGGGGAGGCGACCCTCCTCCGGGGGGGGAGGCCCTCTCTCTCCGCTGTGGTATTAGTTTACCAGGGTCTAGTTGTGGGTAGGTGTGGATTACATGTGTATTTTATAGGAGAAGTATAAGGGCTTGTAAAATCCCAATCCAGGGAATCTTGGGGATTACATAACTTTCTAAAATTTAAAAGTGTATTCCATCATGTCCACCAGTATGGTTTATCCTGTTGTCATGGTGATACATTTTTTTCCTTACAGTTGGTGAAACAAGACTAAGTCGCCAAACATCATGTGAGAGCATGTCTAGCTTGGCGAGTATGACAAGTATGTCCAGTGCTGGTTCGGCCATGACCGATACAGAGGGCTTGGATTCCAAAAAGAACAAAAAGAAGAAGAATTGGGTATGTATATTTAAATATCTTTGGTTGGTTTAGTTATTTGCGAAAAAGATTTAAGGATGTGTGGTTAGCAGATACAGTACAACTTATCAATGCACAGATGAACTCCTCAAAGTAAGGTCAAATGTAGCCTGAGGAAAACATAATCACTTTTGCCATTCTGTTAGATATTCTGTAAATATCATTACCCGGCTGCTAATTAGCTTCATTGCATGCATTGCCTAGTTAATTGTGAAAGCTTATGCTGCTGCAGTAGATACAGATATATTAAATATGTACATGTGTGCGAACAGCGTATATTCTTGCAATGCAAGTGTCACAGAAATCTCGATGTATGGTGTAGTGTATTGGTTCCAAGCAGAAAAGTGGGCCAGCTTTTGAGAATGCTTACACTAGTCATACATATAGACAAAGTTTGTAAGATCCAGGGTTGCAGGTTTTGGCCATTGCATAATTGTAGCAAAATTTGTGGTGTACATGGTAGATTGTTTCTCAAGCTGTGATCATTTTATAGAAAAAACAATGCTAACCTGCATGTCGCTATAAGGTAATATCTTAATTAGCCTATGATTGTTACTTTAATAGCACCTAGATTCTCAAATAGCAGACTGTGGGTCATTTGTGGCATACAGCATGGACAACAATGGCCTGCAAAAGATTTGGGAGGGCTGTACAAAATTTTGATAAGAAAATAGATGTTATGAAGTAAAAACTTAAATAAGAATGCATGCCAAACATTGAAGATCCCTTCCTCTAGGACCTCCCTCTTTAGACAAGCTTTGAAATTATCCTAAATTATTCCATTTCTGAATGTGGATTATTCATGGAGCATTTCTCTCATACTTGCTTCCTGCCCCTCTATTGAACTGGCACAGAGCATAGTACAACCAGACAGGAAACTTGCATTAGAGTATTGGTCCCTTACTGGTCTGTTCATCCACCATGTCCATTATCTGTTTATACTCATTGTATTGCCACAGTAAAATGTAAATTAAACATGTACGGCTCTGTTCATGCCATTTATTGCTCATATGTATTGTGTAGCAGCAATAAATTTTGAAGTAGGAAATGGCCGTTGGTCTCAAAAAGAAAGATAAAAAATACCCACATTAAAAGTAACATTATTAGAAGCTCTTTGAAATGTCGTTTGTCTTGTTAATGACTGCATGATGTTTCTACTGAAATCTTTTGTATGAATCAATAAAATTCCAAAAGTTAAGGATATCTTTCTCAACAGTAGATTGGAAGAGTGCACCGTACTAAATTGAAGCATTTGATTAAACATAACACAAACGTAAAATTTTTTCTAAAAACTTCCACGAAGGACATTGATCAAAGATCTTCCACCTGGCAATAAATCATGACTAGAATGCACCACCATTGATATTTTCTTCACTCCTTGCCTTCTGTCTTTCCTTCTCCTATGTTTTCTTTTTCTCATGAGCCAAATGAAGCTAGGACAGCTTTATAGCTCAGTGATTAATTGCTTAACCCCCAATTTTCCTTTCCATTGCCTCTTCTCCTTGCGGAAAAACTCCTAGGTCTCATCCGGTGAAAAGGTAATTTGGAGTATGGACTTTTCCTTTTATTTTCGATTGATTTTTGACACCCTTTGTTTTTGAATGACGAAGCATTGATTACTTTAATCTGGAATCCAATAGGGTAGACGTTAATAATCACATTTGATACGTAAAAATGCAACCATAGCCTTCTCGACGATAATGTCTGCGTCGTACATCCGTGTAGTGGTAGAATCCGTACGTCTTGAAGATGGAATGATTCACGTTTGTGTTCCTTTTGTCTTTGGGGTTTTTAGAGGTTTTCGTTCCTTCTTTTTTGTATAATCATAACAACCAGATTGTATTTTTCTTCCTCTTATCTGCACACAATGCACAGTATACTTCGTTGTGTTCCTTCTTGTTTGCCCTGGTTTGTTTCAGTACTTACATTTAATCCTTTGACAAGCATGTTGGTTGTATGTAATACACTTCAGGGTTTTTCTCCAAAGTTGGCGAGCATGACAGTGTCTTACCTACTTACCGCTCCTGTGATTTTGAACTACCAATACCCTATAATACTCCTATTTTCTTTACTACTGATATATTTTTTTTTTGTAAGGTTGCACATGTAAAAAGCATGTTTTTATACATTAATCCTCTGTCGTGACCTCTGACTTCCAGTTACTTCTCTTTTCTCAATTGGATTGTAATGACTTTGGCTGTTCCTTCGATTTTACCGTCATTATTACAGTGCTGAAAATGCCAAGACATAAATGGTGCGAGAAGTTGCATTTTGCTACTCTAAACATGGCATGCAAAATGACCCAAATTCTTTCAAAATATGTAAAACCTTTGTCTTGCTGGATGGAAATTTTTTCCTCCCTGCTAGTAATCTCTAAAAAAATTAATGTTGAAAATTGCTGGAATATCGTAAATCCTCATCCTATGTGTTATAGATTTGATTAAATCGGGTAATGGGGGTTTATTCTTTTTTGTTGTGAATAATTTCATATTTTAATGGGGATATAAAAGACCCTAGGTACTCCCTGGTTCTTTAGATACCACAGTTTTGCCTCAATCTAGAAAACGGCAGTGCCAAACCGGTCATCTTCTGTTATTTAGCTTAATAATTAATACAACTATCTTTTATGATGTTGCAGAACATAGTATAAGTAAGGCAACCGCATACTTTTAGACCTGGAATTAAAAATTTCAGTGGTAAAAGTCTTTCCACAAAATAAAGAACCACTTTTGAATAAGGGTGGTGGTGGTAGGGGATGGTATGCTTATTCAAACTGAGATGACTGCATTTACCCTTTAATTTGTTTGTATCTTCCTTTGGTGTTTGATATTTGTTTTGAGTGCATTACTAGGCAAAGAGTAGGCCCTAGCAAAGAGGTATTTTCCTTTCCTTCTGGAGACACCAAAATGACCTTACCAAGAAGCCATCATTTCTTCAAGATATATGTAATGCATTACAAAACCTGTGAAGTGGTCCATAGACATAGAGAACATTTTTTTTAAGTGGAGATACTGTCACTGGCAGATCCAAGGGGGGGGCGGGACCAAAGGGGGCCATGGGCCCACCCAAAGGTGGGTCAAAAAGGGCCCACCCAAAGGTGGGTCAAAAAGTTGTTTCCAAAAATTCGCTGAATACTTAAAGAATAAAGTAACTTCACAATTGTACACTTTTGTTGCACCAACTCGCATTTGAGGGTATTCAGTTATAGACCCCTCTCCCATATCACTGTACTACCAGTTTAGCCCCTCCCGATCAAAGGCCCTGGATCCACCAGTGGATACTGTCAGAGTTCAATTTAATTTGCTTAACTCCCATGGAGAAGCATTTGGAGACATCATTTATCGATTTAAAGATAACAAACACATTAGTCATTTTACATTCTACCCAAATTCATAGTAATAATACATGCTGGCTGGTATCTTCTGCATTAGGTTGTAATTTGTCGCCAGTAATTTCCTATGACCTTGAGTGAAGTATTGAAAACTTTCATGGAGTATACCCACATCCTTAGTCATCAAATATTTCTTTATGAGCGTGCAGGCTTTCGACAGAAGTCTCGCCATTCTTCAAATACAGAATGTCATAAACTGGAGTATCTTGTATTGATGAAATGTTATAAATGGCTCAACATCATTTTGCTATAAGTTTGGTTTAAGCTTTCAAGCATCATGGTGAAAAATTGACATGTACTTTTTAGCAGAGTAAGATTCTGTAGCTACAAATACTCAAATTACTGTTCCTCTTTATACAGATTCGAAGTTCCTTCAGGTCAGCCTTTGGTCGTAAGAAGAAGGCAAGCGGTACAACGACAGACGTGGAAGACCTTGACAATAGCATGACCTTTGTTAACGACAGCTTGATAGACCAACCCCCACCTCAGGGCCAGATGAAGCAGTCGGCTTCCACATCAGCGTGAGTAGTCAGTCACTCCTTAATCAGTCAAGAAATTCATATGTTTGGTACTGTTCTCCCTTCCCTTGCCCCTTCATAAGAATTGCATTCTAAATTTCATGCTTTTCTCATGTTGCCCTTGGTAGGCTTATCTTCACACAGAATTTTACCATGTAGGTTCACAAGCTTGACACACCCCTTGTATTGGTATAGTTCACCCATCCCCCTCCCCCTTCTCTTTGCTATAATTTCATCTAGCATTTTTTCTCAAAATTTTATCCTCATACCTTAAGTTTCCCTTTACTGTGCTTATTTTACATTGAATTTAATCATATGGGACCAAAAGAAATAAGCTTTAAATTCCCAAAATTATATGCTGTAATTATGGGATACTCTAAATTTGTGGTTGGAAGGTGATATTGTTTCGTATTTGTTTCTCTCCCCTCTCCCCCCCCCCCCGACCCTACCAAATAAAGTTTTAAAAAGGTTGAGGAGTTTATGAGTAACTTTAGGCACATGGAAGAAACATCTGAATCACCAAAACATTGGTGCTTGTGGTACAAAATCAAACTCGCTCACATTTTATTTTTCCAGAATATATGACACAGAGCAGTCAGAAGAAACCATCACTGATTTGAAGAGGCAACTGAGAGACAAGGAAGGAAAACTGACAGATATCAAACTAGAAGCCTTGACGTCACAACATCAGCTTGATCAGATGCAAGAACAGATGAATAAAATGAAGGTAGGTGTGATTTTCAGGTTGTCATAGCAACATCAGATTAAATTAAACCTAGACCTTCCAATATAGAGTAAGCCCAAAGGGTTTGTGTGTTTACTGCAGTTGATTTTGCTCTCCTCATCTCCTATTTACATATATATATATATATATATATATACCAATATATACCATTATTGCCTGCAATAACCATCTGGTGAAAATGGAGTGAGTTACAATATCCAAGTTACCTGAACTCTCACCCCAGTCCACCTAGAGTATGTACTGAAATAACAGGGGATCTCATTCTGGTAGAGAAGTGGCCAGGAGTCACATTTATGAAAGGAGAAATTCAAACAATTGGTTTTTGCAAATGCCGAATTTGATTTGAGGTTATAACCTCATATTGGGAAGAGACACAAAGTTCAGGCTGAAGTACCCTCCACCCTTCCCACTTTTACCCCCTTCCTCCCTTCCCTCATGGGCTCTTATAGGACACTTGTGGTTTCTTTGCTAACATTTAAATATTTACCTCTACCCTTTAGACCAACCTTTTATTCCTTTTTCTTTGGAATACTTAAATTATCTAACTTTGTTTTCTCAACAGAGTGAAATGATGGTTCTGAAACAGGAAAATGAGAGGTTACAACGTCAAGTCCACACCCGTAAATCAGTGGAGAATTCCTCCCTCAACTCTCTCAACTCAACAGGGTCTTCCAAACGCCTTAGCAGAGATTCATTAGGTAAGATGGCATTTCAGTAGTGTACAAGATCATTAATGATCGGACTTGTAAGTCTAGGTTGTCAGTTTTAAGACTAGTGGAGTAAATTCACTCACAAGTGACGTCTGTCTGCCTAATGAAAGTAAGAGCATCAATAAATGGGTAGGTAGTAAATTAATAAGTCATTTGTGGTAATGAAGTTAGCATCCAAGACTGGACTCATTATCCTTCGGTTGGGCGTATGTTTGGGAAGCCTTAAAGAATTGCTGAGCAAACAGAGTCTGCTTTGCGGGCCAACGGACATTTTGCATAACTTGAACATAAAAGGGTTCTCACATCCTATTGGCACTAGGAAACAGACTTCAAGGAGGGTATCTCTGATGACAGAATATTGTCAATGTGTAGCCCTTTTTTAGGAAAGCTTGATAAGATCACAACAGAAACAACTGAGGTAAGGCAAAGAGTTATGCCTATGTCATGCAAGTTGCTTGTCTGAATATGCTATGGGTTAGATTCAGAATTATGTTAACTAATGTATGGAAGATTTGATTTTGAGGGACATGTCCTTAACGGGTACCGAGGCAGCTGGCTCTAGCTCTGCTCTCGCACGTGTTTCAATCAAAATTGAAGATGCTGAAAGGTCAGGCAGTGAATGCCTGATATAATCTTGACCTTTTTGTGTTTTTCCAACATGAACCTGGTTACATTGTAAGAAATTTTCTCCCTGATGTGTGGTAAAGGTCATTTCACTATACTTCTAAGTCAAAAAGAAACATTGTCATCTAGAGATCCACACCCCCACCACCTGTAAAGGGGGAGGGGGGAGCTGGAATATTGAGCGCTTAAAAGTGCAGTTTGATTGCAATCATTCCAATAACAGTTTTAGCCCTATGTGTGAAATACACAAGATATCAGTGCAGAGTTGTAATCAAGTCATGACTCGAGTCACAACTTGCAAAATTGCCTGACTTGAAAAGTCTAGCTGATTTTCCCCCATTGAAATAACACAGTGACTCAAGTCATAACTTGCCTCGATTCGCTAAAATGAGTGCATTTGACTTGACTTGCCTTAAAAAAGAGTGACATGGTTACAACTCTGTTTCAGTGTAGGTAGGGCTAGTCATTTTGCTTTTGTACATAATACTTTACTCTTTCATTCCATTTCTCTTTCTTGCAGATCGACACAGGTTAAGCCTTAATTCTGACCATGGCAGTGGCAGTCTAGGTGAGACATCTCTTTGACAAAGTTCTAAAATAAATCAGAAATGTACAGCTCAGATAATTTTAGAGGAATGTTAAAGAAACGGTAGAGAGATTTTCAGGATATAGCAAAGATAAATACTTTTCATAGTTTTTTTGTATTATAGTTTATCAGTTCAGTACAGAGGCTACATGAAGTAAATTTGCTTAATTTGGTGAATAATAGCATACCTGACAGTGTAACTGAAGCTTAGGTATGGTGGTATCTAGAAATGTTCAAATGATGGTTAAGTATCATGTTACACTAGCTATCAGGGAAACCCATGGTTGGTTACTGATAGGATGGCATTATAATAAAACACACTTGTTATTTCCTATCATTACAGACATATTAATTGACGACAATTCTGGAATGACAAGTAATTCTCAAAGAATCGTTGTAACTGTCCTCCTGGGAAATCCACTGGAAGGTGACAAAGAGGTAAGCTAATGGAGTTGAATGCTGATTGTTCATCCTCTCATTATGAATTATTGCCATCATCTAGCAGGGATGCTTACTAGAGGGTAGAAGCTTTGCTGCAGATTGATGTGACACCACCAAACTGTGGGCCGGCATTGTCAATTTTCATCTGCTTTGTAACCCTGCCCAGTGGCGTAAAATTTGTGTTGCAAAATTTGGGTATTTTTAGGAACTAAAATAAAAGGGCGTCTGTGATTGCTGGCCTGGGGGAGAAGGTGTCACCCTCCCCTTTGCAAATTTTTGATAAATTAGGTGTCCTTACATGCAATCTAGTGCCACATATGCTACCTTTTGAAGTAAAATTTGTGTTACAAAATTTGCGCATTTTCTAGGAACGAAAAAAAAAAAAAAAAAAAAATTGGCATCAGTGAGGGGGCTATGGGGAGAAAACTCTTCCCCTTTGAAAGTTTTTGATAAATTGGGTGTTCTTACATGCAATCTCGTGCCACGTATGCTACCTTTTGAAAAAAAAGAAATGGCATCTGTGAGGGGGGGCCCATGGCCCAATGGCCCCCCTGCCATATGCCACTGACCCTGCCTTATCCCCCCACCCCTTTAAATTTCAGTGCCTGGCTGTGTAACTGCCAGTTACAAGACACACCCTCCCACTCAAAAAATGGTGAGATACTTCCTGTGAGATACCTCAAACTGAGGTGAATAGGCAAGTGCAGGGAGATGAAAAGGCTGAATAGCCTGAAATGAATAAGATTAGGTGTCTATTCACTTCAGTTTGAAGTTGGCTTACATGAAGTATATACCCCAAAATGGCTATGTCAGAGCTCCCATACTTCAAAAGCGATCAACATGTTCTTGTCTTGTTTTCATACAAAATATGTTTCTTTGTAACTGTAGATTTGTGGTAATCTATTATTGTGTCTCCCAAGGTTCAGCTGTTTAATGATACCTTTGTTATTTTTGGAACATCTGTGTTTGTAATTTACAAACATTCCTTTCTGTTTGCTCATGTCTACATGTTCTGTTTATAAACACATTCTGCCCACCAACTGAACCATTTCTCTTGCCCTATCTCCCATCTTTTAGCACCATATCTCTGATTTATGGCCAGTCATGACTTCCAAAGCTTAAATTCTCCCCCTAAACCTCAACCCGAACATTTCCAAAATGTCCCCTAAGAGTGTTAAACCTAACCCTCGTGTTTTCAATAGGTTACTCCTTAGGGGTTCGTGTAAGTTTTAATGTACTTTGTCAAGTTGCTTTTTTAATTGATTTTGACTGATATGAAACAGAGGAAACCTCATATGGGGAGGGTTTGCTTGTGGCAAAACATTCAAAACTCTAGTGATTACCCAAAGATTAATGACTTCACTCCCAGACAACAATGTCTGGGGAAAGTTATAAAACTATTTAAAATAAAGGAAATTGAAATTGTATTTTTGAGTGGATATGAGGCATTTTAATTGCCAGGAAGGTATGCCTTCAGTCTACATGAATGTTTTATGCTATACATTAATGTTTCATGGTTCTCGACAGTTGTTGCTTAATGTTACCTCCTAGCAGTAATACTTCCAGTCATGGCATTAAAAATAGAGGAGAAAATGGGAATACTCAGTGGCGTCATGAAAAATTGGGACCTGTAAATATGAAGAGCATAGGCAGTTGCCCTAAACTTAGTTTGAAACAAAAGCTAAATCTCACTGATACCATCTTGTTTCCCTTCATATATCTTTAATGATGTTTTAGAACATAAATATCACATATTTACTGTAAACGAATGAGCATTCAGTGAGAAAAACGTTGCCACATGATTCTCAAGAGCCATTCATGAAATAGGATACCCAGTATACACTAATCCAAAGTGGGGTGACTGAATTTTCCCATTAGAGATGAAAAAAAGACAACAGGTATTTGTTCATTTAGTGATAATAACTGCTTGTAAATATGATTCCTGTTAAAACTTTCATCCATGCAATTTATTTGGGACAAATACAGAAGAAGTTATATAGGAGATGTCTTTTTTGTCTGTCAGTCTCATGCCCTTTTATCATACATATTCATGACTTTTTTTTCAGGGAACCAATGGCAAGCAGACAGAAGTCATGATTGGTACAATTGGAATCAGCAGCAAAACAAATTGGGATGCCTTAGATAGTGTTGTGAGAAGAATATTTAAGGTAAGTTTGGATATTCAAGTAAAGTGGGGGGTAGGTGTAAGGTGAATGGGGCAAGTTTGATTGAAATGCAGGACTTGAATTTATGGGGTATATTGGGATGGTTGTCTTGGTTACTGAAAAAAGATATATAATCTTTGAAGATGGCATTCTGGAATAAAAGTATGAATTTCAATAATTTGTTGGTCGTTTTAAAAAAAAAGAAAAAACTTTTGAAGACACCCTTCTTAGAATGAAAAGTATAAATAAAAAGTCTCCACAAATGAAGATGGTTGGGGAAGTTTTACCTGTATAACATGTTTTTGGTCCACTGATGTAGTCTTTGTACATCTTAAAACAAAAGATATTACATATTTTTAATTTCAGACAATTTAAACAAGTTGTCAGGCAAACTAAGATGTGACATCATGTTAATTATTTCATGATGACAGTGTTTCCCCTCACTTGATGTAACATTTGTACTCCTTTACTAAACCTACCATTTTTTTTTTTTCATTTTCAGGAGTATGTTTTAAGAATTGATCCTATGACAAATTTGGGACTTAGCGCAGAAAGTGTTCATCATTATATCGTAGGGGAAATATCCAGAACAAAGGACGCTGATCCACCAGAACTCTTGCCTTGCGGTTATCTTGTTGGCGACAAAACTTCCATCACGATAGCTTTGAAAGGTACAGTTTAATGTTTCTTTGATTTGGTGAAAGAATGTGATGGGTGGAATAAAATGTATTCAGAAATGTTTTTTTCAACTTTGACACGAGGCTAATGGTGTAGCATCTTTGTTTTCTTACAGATTACAAGAACAACAGCTGTGATTCTTTAGTATTTGAAACCTTAGTTCCTAAACCTATTCTACAGAGGTATATCTCATTACTCCTTGAACACAAGAGAATAATACTCTGTGGGCCAAGTGGAACAGGCAAGACTTACCTGGCACAGAAACTAGCTGAACACATTCTACAAAGGTATGTAGTGTGGGTGTGAATTTGTGGACAAGAAATTCCTATCCTGTATGAGATTATAGACATTTGCCAGCTTTATATAAGACAAGATTTCACTGAGTTGTAGTCCACACAGTGCTTGAGCAGCATGCATGATGGGAAAGGTGCTTATAGTATACATGTATTAAATGGTGGTTATGACATGTCCCTCTTATGGGCATTTAATTGGTATAACATAGAGATATTAAATATTATGCTGGAGTTCTGTCCATAACATTTGGACAAGATGTATAATAGTTTGCTGATGAAGCACAGAAGGACAATTGTCTATCCTAATTTGTTAACTTTATAGTCATACCACATCTTTTTTTGTACAAAGGATAGGGTCACAGTAGCCAGCAACATGTAATAAGGCATGCAGTTGAAACCATATCTTTCTAAGCACAAAGTTCAAATCATGTCATTCATATTCTTGCTTGTCTTTTTTTTTTCACAGAAGTGGCAAAGAACCCAACGAAGGTAACATAGCCACATTCAACGTGGATCACAAGTCAGGGAAGGAACTTCGCCAATATCTCACTCACATTGCTGACCAATGTGAAACAAAGTAAGTAATATTTACTTTATAGCAAAATTAACTTCCTTGTTGGTCTCTTTTATTTGAATTTTGCATAAACTATCTATGAGAGCAGATGACAACTTAAAGGGCAAACCATGATAAGTAGATAATTCTTTGGCGCAGAATTGAGTAGATATTGTTGGACAAGTTGACTACAAGCTGACTCTTACAGAACATTGGTATATCTATGTATTATCTCTGCTTGTTGTGTGCATATTTAATATTTTGGCCAGCTACCAGTAAATATGGCTCCCGATGTGTTTTAGTAAATCTTAGCAAAATGGCCTCCATAAAAGTAAATCCTAGATCAAGAAAGGCTGTCCAACTTCACCTGCTTCAGAGAATTGTAGATGTACATTGCAGGGACTTCTGACTTGATAAGAAAACAAAATTTCAGTCAAGTGCACAAGCACAACTTATTTCTTCCTTACAACTAACCCTAATCTATCCCTTTCATGTCAGTGGCTTTAGCTAAGTTTGATATGAAATGGAGACAATGGAAATCAATCATGTTGTGAAAAGAGATGATATCCTTTCTCTATCTTTCACGTTTATTTCATGGTAATTTTTTCCTCCTCCCCCTTACCCAGTGCCTTAGATTTGCCAACAGTAATCATCTTAGACAACCTGCATCATGCAGGTTCTCTGGGAGAGATCTTCACTGGGTTTCTCAGCTATAAATACCACAAGTGCCCTTACATCATTGGTACCATGAACCAAGCTACATGTCAGTCTACCAATTTACAGCTTCATCATAATTTCAGGTGAGTATACAAGTAGAGCAATGGAGAAGGGGAAAGGGGAGGGGGTCGGGGATGTAAAATTGTTGAACCCCCAAAATGAAGTAAAAGTTAAGTTTATCAGCAGAGGTTGTAAGCCATATGCAAAAGTGACATTATGCAAGGTCATTTCTTGGTTTTGGAAGGGAAAAGGCTCAACCTGCATGGCTTACACCAGTAAGGCAGGGTTCGATCTAACTTGTCCAGGTAACAATGGGTTTGATAATTTTGACAAAAGCTGATATGTTTTCCCAACAAGATGGAAAGATGAGAACAAATTTTTTTCTGTCACAACACATTCAACTTTGTCCACTGTGTGAAGGATATGGTGTCCATATCAAAGCATGGTAGCACTTCTATGAGTAAAGCAGTTATAATAAAATGAAGTATGGCAATCACATTATCATTAGTTGTCTAGAAGTCAACTTTTCACTTTATTACTTCACTAGGTGGGTGTTATGTGCCAATCACATGGAACCAGTCAAGGGTTTCTTAGGTCGGTACCTCAGGAGAAAGTTAATTGAGGCAGAGGTGAAACACAATACAAGAAACAATGACCTTAATAAAGTTATTGAATGGATGCCAAAAGTCTGGCAACATCTCAACAAGTTCCTAGAGACACACAACTCATCAGATGTTACCATCGGACCCAGGCTGTTCCTGCAATGCCCGATTGACCTGCCTGGGTCACAGGTCTGGTTTACCGATCTCTGGAATTATTCCATTGTGCCTTACTTACTAGAAGCCGTCAGGGAAGGCCTGCAGGTAAAATGTGTTTTGAATTTTCTCCAATTAGTTGAACTCCTTTAGATGTTGGTTAAAGGGAAATATTGCGTTTGTTTTACAGAAAATTTTCATAGTTTTTAAACCAATACTGATAGGTACAAAATGATAGACAATTCAAAACAAGGCAGTACAGTAGCTTTCTTTTCAAGATAAAAGGCTCTCACAGGAAGAAATTCGGTTGTTTGTTGCACAAAAGAGACTGAACGGTTTAATAATGATTAAAGGTATTTTCCCTCGTATGCCATGTTGGTGCATTTTAAACCCACATTTCCCTTTAAAGGGAGCTGTTTTCAAGAAGGGGTATTGCACAGAAGGAGGGTTGGACTGAAGGGCTAAAGTTTGACCTAGATGAAACATTGATATATTTGGTAGGTGTTAATGGAATGCAGTTTGTGGTAGACCAATGCCTTTCCCACTTTAGAACAAAAGCAGAGGAAAAACTGCAACAAAAATAGAATATTCACAACAAAGGGAAAAAACGTTAACCAACATGCAAAAAAGAGTAAAAATACAGTAAGAAAATGAAAATAATTACAAAATTAGAAAGCAAAAGGGACACTCGCACCATAAAATAATATGGAAGAAAAGTCAAACACTGAAAGAGATAATACATTAAAATAAATAAAAAGTTCCTATTTAATGATTTTAAATATCATTTTAATGTGACCAGTTTTTTCCACCAGAGTTGTTTACTGATGCCCAGAATGTAGAGCAATTCTTGAAACTGGTGGTAATTCCTTTTCTCCAGTCATTGTATTACCAGTCTGTAGTTATGTTTTGATCGTGATAAATACGATTGTCGTAACCAGTTCTTTCTGTTCACTTTGTATTTCACTCAGCTGTATGGCCGAAAGGCAACATGGGAAGACCCCTCTGACTGGGTATTTGAGTCTTACCCCTGGACATCTGGTAGCCAGGAAACCTGGCCATCCCTCTTAAAGTTACGGCCAGAGGATATCGGATTTGATGGATACAAGGTACAGGGCACTAATAGCAAAGGTCAGACAACAAAGCCACAGGGTGAAACTGAAGGAGACCCACTGGTGAGTTTTTTAATGCTGCCCTCACTGCTAAGGATTGTGGGTCTTACTACAGTCCATCATTAGTAATTCAGAAATGTTTAATGCCCTCATATATGTCTGTTGTTACTCTTATTAACAATGTAACCAATTAACTTTGCAAGTTGTAAAAGAACTATGAGGGAATGGGGAGGGGGAAGAGGTGGGTGCTAAATTCACATCTCATTAAACTTCAAAAATTATTGTTCTGATTTGTATGATTGAAATTAGTTGGAACGTTTATGGGGGAGAAAAAAATTCACTGGATGTTATGGTTGTGGTTCAGATGAAATTTTTAATGAATTTTCTCTAGGAGAAAGAGATTGTGTTATGTAGTTGTGTGATGTGTTTCTTGCTTGCCCTTATATGAACCTGACTTATTAACCTGAAGTCAGATGAATGTTTTATAATTTTGATCATTATTTTGAATCTGTAGTCATTACATTTAGTGCCATGAGGATTTAACAGTAGTATAGATTAACAGAATGCTTACTGAAGCCTGCTTTGCTCCAACCATTAGCAAGATATCCAGAGATGGGCTTGGCATTAGAAAATGATACTTGCAAGATAAACTTGCAAAATTTTAGGGGTAGGGGAACAAATTTTCTATACGGGAATGTCATCAGAGCTTAAAACAAGATCTGAATAGCTTGTTTTTGATGAAAAAAAGGAAAGCTTTAGTATTTTCTTAGTAGTTTGACATTTTTTGTTATCTCCTTATTTTTGCCTAATATGTAGAGACCAGTTTTTGTGTGACAAGAGAAGGTAATTATGCAGAAAAATATGAGAGAAAATGGGTTTGCACTGAACTGCTTTAAAATGACCTTGCACTTGCTGTAACTTTATCAAAATTTCCCTCTTTGTGTGCTAAGGCCTGTTTATATATATATAAAAAAAGAAAAGCTAAGGGGAGAGCTGTTCAACATCATTAAGGTGGATGGTTTTGGTATAAGATTTAATTCTACTCTTCTATATCTAAATATTTATCACCATTTATATATGAAGGACCATCTCAGCAAAAGTTCATGGAGGTTGTGGTGGGGCTATTCTGTATTTCCGTGGAAAGCTTGTCATATGCTGTATTCAAAGGAAAAGTGCTTATATATTTCTCCAAAAATGGTAAAGGAATCATCTAATATAAATATTTATCTCTACTTATTTATAAAAGTAATAATCATTGGTGATGTTACATTTTAATGGAGCACTGATGAATGGATTGTCCCTCCTGAGAAATTTAAGTCTGAGCCCAAGTGAAACTGAAATTTTTACGTTGAGTGAATGTCTGAGTTGAAATTTCACTTAAATTTTTCACTAACATCAGTCTTGTTCTATGACAGTTGTTACCATGTAAAACTGTTTTGTGTGTAACAGAAAAATGACATCTGAATACTTAAATCCTGCTGCTATTTCAAAAACTTCAAATTCCAGCATACCACTTTGTTACTTAGACTTTGGCTTAAAACATGAAAGTGTACTCTGTGTAGGGGTCATTAGTTTATAATACAATATAGCCATTAATTACCCTTCTTTATCCCTTGCTGCAACTTACTTTTCCCACAGACAGCTAGGCCTGATCTCATCCCTTGCCCTAGTATTAGTTTTTAAATCCAGTAGTACCAAAAGCATACTGACCTTAACATATTTGTCCTTTGTAGCGTCTTAATCATTAGCATCAATCTCAAGTGCAGCTTTACTTGAGACAGAATTGTGTATACATGTACTTGTTCCATGTAAAATAAATTTCTGAGAATTTTTTAAAGAGCTACATTGTCTTCTTTATGTCCTATGAGGGATGAATATCTCAATACCAGTTGGATAGGGTTGAAATACTGAACCACTAAGAAGCGTAAAAACGTATGTTATTTTCCCTTTCTGGAGACGAAATTACAACCATGGCAGTATTACAATTTTACTTTTATTTGTTGGTGGTGCCCTTGAGCTGTTAATCACCTGGTCATGTTGGGTGAAGGAAGTTTAGGGAGTGGCCATTGCAAGAGATGACCTCAGGTCATTTAGACTGACATAAACAATGACCTATCATTTTTCTCCTCTACCCCCTTATCATCCTCTCTGCCCACCAGCTGAGCATGTTGATGCATCTGCAGGAAGCCTCAGGATATTCCAGTCCTCATAGTTGTGACAGTCCAACTATATAGAACATGAGACTGTGTTGGTAGGTCCCGATCTCCGCATCATGTCAATACTTTGCGTATGTGTTTTGCTGAGCATGCTGTCACCATTGCTGTGGAAGGCTAGTAGTGACAAATCTTGGTATCAAAATTCATTTAGTGATAAAGTGAAAATGGTCAACATTTTCTGCCTTTGGTAGAGTTTGTGCCTGAATGTGTTTTCTTTCAATTTTGCCCTAACCCTTCATGGATTGTGTCATTCTGATATGGTAGCTGTTGTTGATATGCTTGGGTTCTAGGGTCTTTTATTTTCAATACTCATGTGGTTTTAATGACTGTGTAATGTCAAACGGGAATAGGTAACAGCTTGTGAAATATTTTCTACCTGACTATCTAGCTACCTTTTTGTTTTCTTATATTTCTCTCTGTTGTCCTTTTTGTATCTGCTTGCTCCTAACATAACTTTGTCTGCTCCTACCCTGCCTTGCCTCTGCATGTTATTACTTGTATGCTGACTGTATAGACAGTAATATTGGAGTATGTAAGTTAGTTTAATGAAAGTAAATTACTTTTTAAGGAAAACTGATATCAAAAGTATAATACTGTCACCTGCAAGGTTGATATAAATATGGATATGATATTGAAGTGTTCAGTCTGTGTTAAAGGGAATATTATGTTTAAAATGCACCAACATTGCATGCAAAGAACATGCCTTAAATCAGTATTAAACTGTTCAGTCTCACCGATAAACCAATAGCTTTGTCTCCTGAAAATGTTATGCATTACAAAAGGAAGGGATGTTGCATCAATTGAATTTAAAGTTTGGTTGAACAAATGATTTTTGTGCAACAAATAACCAAATTTCTTCCCGTCAGAGCCTTAATTATTTCATGAAAAGGAAGCTACTCTACTGCCTTATTACTGGTTTTAAACATATGAAAGGTTTTTCCTGTAAAACAAATGCAATCTTTCCCTCTAAGGTGTGAATTGTTTGATTGAGGGCAGGCTTCTCTTTCATTTTAGGCACTGGTCAAAATGATGTAAACATTGTTGACAAATAAAAGAACAGCTGCATTCTTGCAAACGTTTATTTGTATTCGCCATTTTCTGGCACTGAATATGCAAAGTTTCCTCACAAATTCTCAAAATTATATTGAATTTTGGTCATTTCAGTTTCACTATTATCTTGTATACGTCTGAAGTTGCAAAATGTGTTTATTTTTATATCAAAACTCTGAACACTCTATCACCCTTGTATATAACATGCCTGGTATTAATTCTGTGGTCTAGTATATCTTGCAGCATCCCAGTGGGATATTTTAAGGGTGGTGTGGGGAGGGACAAGAAAGAACATTACCACCCAGGAACACCTGTCTAAAGGAGGGGGTCTCTTATATTGAATTTCCATAAATCCAGGGGCCCTTTGCCTTTAATGGATTGTTGTAGTTAGCTACTGTCATTCCATGTGCATTCTGTTAACATGTGGTGCTTGTCTATGACTGAAAGATTCACAAAGCATTTCATGATTTCAGTACCAAGGAGAGTTCAAAAGAGGTCATATGGGAGAAAGGGAGGGAGCCTGTGAAAGCCTAAAAAAATCCTTTTCTATTTTCCAAGCATGGAAAAACCTGTGAGACAGTCAAATTGTCTGAATTACAATGCAAAATAAAATGCCAGGAAAAAAGATGTATGACTCTAGCAGATGCATTGTGAAATTGCATTTTTTT